>PVKA01039043.1:0-19771 GCA_004027165.1 Ctenomys sociabilis
TTATTTCTGATTTGATTCCCTCTATACCTTTCTGCAGTTGTTTTACTTCACACACTATTATTTCAGAGATTTCAGGTGTGTGATTTCCAGTTTCCTCTATGCTAGTGTCTTCTGCATTTGTTCTGTGTGGGCTTGGGGCTGAGACTGCATTTTGTTCCTTCTGTTTGTCATTTTCTACAGCACTGTCTTCTGACCATTGGCATAGAGCTTACATAGAGTTATCCTTAGCACCAGGATGAGATCTACCAAGTTCAAACTGGTCCAAGTGAGTGTGGCTTGGATCTTGTTGCTGTGCTCCACTTGCTTTGCAGTCCTTGGAGTGGAACCCTTGTGCCACTCTGGCAAGATGTTCTTTGCAGGGAATTCTGCTACAGGTTCCACACCGGGCCTGGGCTCTGGGTTGAATGAGGATCCGATGGGCCCTGGGTCATCCCACCCACATGCCTGGTCTCTATAATTTTCTTTTTTAAAAAATGTATTTAATACAGGGTCTATAGGGTCTCACTACATAGATTGGACTTATAGAGATTCTCCTGTTTTCAGCCTCCCAAGCATTGGGATTACAGGCCAGCACCACCACACCTAGTGTCAATTGCCATCTCAGTGTACCCTGGGAGTGGGGCCAGCATGACCGGCTGGGGATTGAACCCCAGCCCTGCATCTGCCTAAGCAGGCCCTTTAATCTGCTAAGCTATTTGGCTGGCCCTAGTTTTCTTGATCAATGGGAAAAAGAACAATTGACTTGGACTAATCATGTAAGGTTCTGAGCTGTCCTCATCTTTAATATCATTAAAAGAAAATATAAAAAATTATGAGTTCAATCCCAGGTTTCGCAAAAAAAAAAAAAAAAGGAGACAAAATACCAAGTATTCAGTACTCTCCTTGAATTGGCCTGCTAAAGTCTTGAAAAGAATGCTAACTGCAAGGAAATCCTCAAAGTTGTAACCTTTAGAAATCTATCCTCTTTTTATTTTTTCACTCATCTCTTCGCCTTCTAAATGAACAACTTTTTTTTTTTTTTCAGAACCGGGGATTGAACTCAGGCCCTTGCACTTGCCAGGGAAGTGCTTATCCCACTGAGCCATCTCCCTGGTCCTTCCAAACGAACAATTCTTTATACAAGTTTTTGTCTTGTTCTATATTGCTCAAAGAACAATATAGTATAAGATTTCTAGAAGGTAGAATGAATTAAAAATTCTGCTCCCAAAATTCTGTTCGGGAGCTAATTAAGGATTTTCCTAAACTTTCGGAATACAGGCAGAAAATTGTTAGGAAACTCAGTATATTGTTTCATGATTGATAGCATTTCAATTCATTTCAACTTGCTTCTTAGGAGAAAGCATATCAAGTAGAAATAATAGGACAGAAAATTTAAATCACCGAATTATATAAAAGATTTAATGATTACCTTAAAATAGCAATAAAATAAATTTAACTACAATAATGAGCTTTAAGGAAACAATATTTTAGGGTAAAAAATTGAAAAAAAAAAGTTCAAACTGTAAGCAAAGGGAAGATGAAAATGGACTTGAGAAAATATTCAAAAAGCTTATGGTCTGATTGGATATAGCTCAGCAGCATAAGCTCCTGCCTGGCAAGCAGAAGTTCAATCCCCACTCCAAAAAAAAAGTTTAAATTGTTTGGGCTGGAGAGATAGCTCAGTGGCATAAATGCCTGCCTGGGAAGTGAGAAGTCCTGAGTTTGATTCCCAGTACCAAAAAAGAAACTCATGGTAAAGGACACTTGTAAATGTCACAAGTACAATGGCAGTAGAAAGAACTAATGTCTTATCTTGACTGAAAACAGAAGGACAACTATCCAGAGCCTGTCTATTGATGCTGCTCTAAGAGAGACATTAGACCCTCATAACTCCTTTTCCTTCCTTTAAATTCTGGAGGAGACCAATAGAGTGTTTTTATTATTGTAACAGCAACTCTATATCTACCTTTGATCTATTTATTTAGTTTTGTTTTTATTTTGGTATCAGGGCTTGAACTTAGGACTTTGCACTTGTCAGGCAGATATTTATGCCACTAAACTATCTCCCTGGCCCTAGTCTCTTTATTATAGAACATCATATTTCACAGAATATAAATGTAGTTACCTGGGAAGGCCAGATAGCTCAGAGGATTAAAGTGCCTGCTTAGGTAGAATGCATCGGCTGGGGTTCGATCCCAGGTGTGCCGTGCTGGCCCTGCCCCTAGGGTGCACTGAGTTGGTGACTGAGAATTAGCATGGTGCTACACACCTGTAATCCCAGTGCTCAGGGGCTGAAAACCAGAGGATCACAAATCTGATCTACATAGTGAGACCCTGAAGACCCTGTGGACCCTGTAGTAAATACATTTAAAAAATGTAGTTACTTGAGCAGAAAGTACTGCCATGTGAATAAAACAGAAAAATATATCTTGAAATAAAAGTGACATGTTATACCAGATAGTAAAAGAAAGAAAACTTAAGTCTGTACAGTAAATTATGAAAGACTTGAAGCAAATAAGCTTTGCCTACCTTGGTTTATTAAAAGCACTCAAGTAATGAAATTTTCTGAAACACTCAAGTCCTTTTCCATGTCCTGACTTGTAATAGATGTTTTGGAATCATTATCCAAAGGACTTTCATTTCTTTCTTGTTACATAATTTATTTAAATTTAATAGGTAAGTTTGATTTGTTTTGCAAACTACTAGGCAAAAATGTGTTGCAAAAGGATTACTTTTTAAAATTCCAGGAATTTTCTCACACACAATATATGGAAAGCCAATAAGACAAGCAAACAATAACAGAAATGAAAATATTCCCATAATTATAGTCTTAGAATCTCTCCTGATGAGCGAAAGACTCCATGGACGCAGTGTATTGTGCCTTGAGTGTAGACACCCCAGGAACGTCTCATGCAGTCACAGGTGGGGCTTCTCAGAGGTGGCCGGATCCAGAGTGCGTGATGCTGGGATCAAAGATGTGCGATTACTAGTTTGCTCCACTGGTTGGTTTGACACAGTTTTGGGTGTGGATCATGGGAAGGCCCACCGTGGGGTGATACCACCTAAATGGTGGGGACCATGCAGGGGGTAAAAATGAGAGCCAGGATACTGTGGTTGCTGCCTTCTGCCCACCACGAACTCTTTCTTCTCTGCTAGGCCACCCTGCCTTGGAGCCAGCCAACTGTGGACTGGGAGCTCTGCAGATTGAGCTATGATAAACCTTACCTCCTTTAATTCTGAGTGTCAGGTGTTTTTTTTTTTTTTTGCCTGCAACACGAGAAATAAGACATGAAAGTGACTAGTCAGAATGAAGTCCTCCAAGGTTTGTCTAGAGACCTTCTTTGTTGTTGTTGTTATTAAGAGGAAACATGCTCCAGGTGTATTAGCTAACCAATGTGGCCCAAACTGGAGAAGCTTATTTATTTATTTTTTGAAGCTTGTTTATTTAAAGTCTATCCTTTAATTCAGAGCAAAAGTTTAGCTTTCTTGCCTCTGAACAATTATAGGCTTCAACTAAATTAGAATTTCTTTTTATTGAGAAACAAATATCAATGAGATAGTTTCAAAGCTGATTAATAGGATAGTTTCAATAATTAATATATTGTACATTGTTATCTTCTTAGTGGTTATCCATAATATAATAAGCAGACAGGATATCCTGTCCAAACATTGTTAGGACAAATCTTCTCATTGAGTTAAGTGAAATAATCTATATATCTATCCTAACTATTCTGTATATACAAATACAAAATGATCCTTCCTTTGTAGCTTCTTTTTTTGTTTAGTTCTGGGTATTCCATTGACATCTAAATACTATAGGTGCTTGAATTCAGCAAAACAATCCAACATAGTCCAGCAGTCCATAATAGTAGTGGGTATCCGAAGAAGTTGTTGACTTGAGCCATTCACAGCTCAGTATATTAATATGGCTTCACTTTATGTATCTCGTTTTTATACTTTTATGTTGGATGGTTAAGAACAAGAAACGTAACTTTTGTATCTGATAAGGTCAGTCAAGTCCCTCAGGGTTTATCCTGTAACCCTGTACTGCACTTTGTAGATCCTTTGTCAGTGTCAGCCATGTGGATGAGTCATGGCCATTGCTTGACCAGTTTGCTCTCTGTGAAAGCCTGAGAGAAAGTTTTCTCTCCATGTGACTCTCCTTAGGCACACTATACATCATTGGTCTCATTCCTCTGTGGCCCCATAATCTCCTTGATCAGAAAATTTAGGGCATAACTGAGTTTCATAATGTCACATTACAGGTTCTCCTATGTCCTGAGTCTTCACTGACCTAGAAAGGCTAGAGCCAAAATATTTGACCTTGCAGCCCTTCCATTTCTCCAATTTTTGATTTGCAAACTTAGGTTGTTAACCATCCTGAAGAGAAGCTGATTATTACCCTGCAACATATGCAGTGTGGTTTATCCTCACTGTCTGTCTAAATATCAGACATTGTAGGCATAAATTAGAATATTTTCAGGGCTGGGGAGATGGCTCAGTGGAATAAGCACTTCCCTGGCAAGCACAACGGCCTGAGTTCAATCCCTGGTTCCGCAAAAAAAAAAAAAAAAAAAAAAGTATTTTCTGATTTTGTACTATGATCCAATGTTACTATATGTAATAACTCCTCATTACTACTGAGATACATTTGATGCCTGGCAAGAGCAAGGTCCCAAATTTGATCCCCAGTATTGGGAAAAAAAATACATATGTATAAAGATGGTATTTTAAATAGTTAATTGTTCAAAATTAGTCAATTAAAAATGTTGAAACTTTTTTCTTTTCACATTATTATCCATTGGTAAAACACTATTATTTCAATAATTCTGTTCCCCTTACCAATAATAAGACTTTTATCATTATGTATCTGTAAGAGGGTAGGACAGGGAAGGTGGGAGGGGGAGGGAGGGTATTCCTCCTTCCTACCTAGGGAGGCAGCTTCCTCTGGGTGGTGGCAGCTGTGTTTCCTTCCCCTGCTGAAGCCTTTTGAATGCATCTTTTTTTTTTTTTTTTTTTTTTTTTTTTTTTTTTTTTTTTGTGGTACCGGGGATTGAACTCAGGAGCCTGTGCTTGCCAGGCAAGCACTTATTCTACTGAGTCATTTCCCCAGCCATAACTGCACCTTCTTTTTGGTGGTGCAGGCACTGTGGTATGGAGGACTGGGTTATGTTGCCATCCTCTTTGGAGTCTCAGTAACACCAGTTGTTATTATGCTCCTTTTTTTTTGAAGGGCCTGGAGTGCTTTCTGATTTTCTGGACCACTGATAATAATTAGCATGGACAGATGGCAGAAACTGGAACAGGTAGGACTGAGAGACTTGAGCTTCAGCTCAAGTTTGCCTCTAAATCACTCAGAAACAGTTAGGTGCCTCCACTTTGCTACGTGTGCAGTAGAATTACTGATCTTTAAAGATCTTCCCATAGCCCTGCCCACTTTGAACCCTCTAAAATGCCTGAAAGAAATGGTTCAACAGGAAAAATGGTTATAAATTTTCTATATTCTCATGTGAGGGTTTAAAATGCAAGGCAGGCTGGGCGTGGTGCTGTACACGTGTAGTTCAGGCACCCAGGAGGCAGAGAAAGGACTGTCGTGTGAGTTCGAGACCAGCCTGGGCTACAAAGTGAGCTCAAGGTCAGATTGACCTGCATAGTGAGACCCTGTTTCAAAAAGACAAAGCAAATATTTTATTAATTTAAAAATGCAATAGATAGTAGTGATATACAAGTAAGAACATAACTTAGAGAATGCAACAAATTTGGGGCTCCTTTTTATATGATACGATAAAGATTAATACACTATTAATGTGTTATCTTGATAAGTCAAGATTTGCTACAAATACACTTAATAGTTCATTGCAATTTAAACTTTTGACAATATCATCTTCAATTGATACAATTGAAAATGACATGTTTACTCTTAGAGAATGACAGGTTGCAAATAAGGTTTGAGAATTTTAAATTCTCACAAAGATCCTTCTGCTGATACAATTGTTGCTGGAGGTGTTGAGAGTATTTTATAGCTTGTGATGACAGTTTCGGATAAATTTTAGTACATGTGGAGCTGATGATTTTGGTGGAACAGTTTTTCTAAAAATATTTAATTTTTCATATCAATCAGTTTTTTTTATAAATCTAAATTTAATTTTAAATGTAAATTTATACAATAGAATTTTAATGTTTCCTTTGACATTTTCTGTTACTTGTGGAGGCCGTATAAGAAACTAAATGTGGCTTCATGATTTGTATGAAATTCAAAATGCTAGTTTATGCAATCTACCAATGTATTTTTAATTGTAAGGAAAACTTCATTTATAATTACCTACCTTATTAATAATTTTCTCATCTGAAACTTTGAACTAACGTAGTGTATTTTTTTCATCATATGTCACAATTTTTATATTTATTTTCTATTTTCAGCCTGAGGCTGCTTTACAATGTTGAATTGGTTTCAAAACCTAAGTTTTTTTTTTTTTTGTGTGTGTGTGTTTTAGAGAAGGTGTTCAGGTCTCACTACTAGATCAGACTCATAGTTCACAGTCTCCCAAGTGCTGGGATTACAGCTGTGCACCATGCCCAGTTTCAATCCCCATCTCAGCACACCCCTGGGGCGGGCCTGGCACAGCATGCTGGGGTTCAAACTCTGGCTGCTGCACTGTGCCCAAGCACGCACTTTGGCCTGCTGAGCTATCTGGTCAGCCCCAGATTCTAAACTCTTTAATGATTCCCTGATATAGTTTTTCCTTCCTTCCTTCCTTCCTTCCTTCCTTCCTTCCTTCCTTCCTTCCTTCCTTCCTTCCTTCCTTCCTTCCTTCCTTCTTGTTTTTTTCTATTTGTCGGTGTCTAGTTATGTAGTTCAGGCTGGCCTGGACTTACTATGTAGTCCAGGTTGGCCTCAAACTTGCAACGATCCTCCTGCTTTAGCCTCCTGAGTGCTGGGATTATAGGTGTGCACCACCATGCTTGGCCTGATACAGTTTCTTGCAATGACCCCATGTGCACTTCCATTTCTTAGCCATTTATTAAGCTCACCGCCTATGTTTCAGCAGTTATTAGGGTACTTCAGGCCAGAGTTAATATGCCCCACATCTCCAAGGTCAGGTTTCAGGGCTGATGGGGAGGCCAGCCTCCTCTCCAGGCTCCCAGGAATATCACACCCAGAACTTGTTCCCTCTTCCCATCCCTGCAGCCACAGCTGTCCCCATCACTGCTGCCAGTCTGGACAAAGGTCCAAGCCCAGTAGCCTAGGACAGGTAAACATAATCTTTTTGTGTATTGAAGACTTTGCAAGATAAGCAGAGTGCTGCAGAAAAGGAGCCAAGGATGCTTATCTTCATGAACTTATGTGAGAAATCTTTTCAGCTTCAAGTGTGAGAGACTTCTACAGCTATGACTTGGTGGCACCAGTAAGTCTAAAATCAGGAACACAGACACAGAATTCCAGACACCTAGAAAAGATCCCTTAGCATTGCAAAGGGACCACCCCCCCAAAAAAAAAACCAAAACAAAACAAAAAAAACCCACACTGTTGCAATTTGTACTATAAGTGACTGTGAATCTTTCAGAAGTCATAAGACATGAGGATTGCTGTGCTCGAGCCAACTATCTAGAGATGAACTTTTGTGTGGAACATAGGAATGAGTGAGTGAGTTTGTGCTGACCAAAACATTTATGTACTTTCTACAGGATGTTGATATCGTCTCCTTATTCTTCTCCTCCTCTTCCTCCTCCTTCTTTTTTTGTTCTTTGAGACAGGGCCTCACTATATAATCCAAACTGGTCTTGAACTTACAGTGGTCCTTCTGCCTCAGCCTCCCAAGAGCTGAGATTACTGGTGTGTGCCACCACACGCCACTCTGTGTCCTTCATTTTGAAAAATCTGATCACTGTGAGGTGTTAACCCACAAGCTTACACGTATGTAATCTTTAGCATATTTTGAAGATTCCACGTGATTCATTTAGGTAAGTGTGAAATACATCATGCTTTTTTATAGTAGTACATTTAAAATCGTTTTTGTTATAGAAAATTTCAAACACATACAGAAGTAGAATAATATGATGATCTTAGATTTCATGAACTCAACTTCAGTCATTCCATGATTCTTGATTATTTTGGAACAAACCCAAGCATCATATCATTTTATCTGACAATATTTCAATATGTATCATTAGAAGATTAGGTAATATTTTATTTAAAGTTTGAACAATAACAATGTTATAAAATGATTTTTAAGTTACTCCAATTATCTGTTTTTTTTTGTTTGAATTACAATCCAAACAAAATCCATACTATCATTAGTTAGTGTGCCTCTTTAAACAAATAGTTACCCAACCAACCCCCTCTTTTTTTCCTTTGCAATTTATTTGTTGAAGAAACAGATTAATGTTGCACTGCAGAGTGATTCGTGGTCTGGATTTTGCTTCTCACTTTCTGCTGTGTTATCTTGCTGGCCACGATCAAAATCATGTATTGTATTTTTAACCCCTTAGGTGAGAGCATTAGGAGGCAAGGCCTTTGAGGTGTGACTTTCTCTTGGGTCAGAATTCAATAGATGGAGAGGCAAAGAGAAAGATCATCCCAGAAAGAAGGGGACAGGAGACCTAATGACTGTGTGGGTGTACTTGTGGGACTTATTCAAAGTCATAGTGGCTCTCATTGGAATAATTTTTATTTTATAGTATTATTATTGTTGTTATTATTATTATTATTTTGTATTTTTTTAGGGAAGGGCCTACAAGGTGTTCAGGGTCTCACTACTATCTGGGACTCTTAATAATCTGCCTGTTTACAGCCTCCCAAGAGCTGGGATTGGAGGTACGCGCCACCACACCCAGTTTTGATCACTGTTTCAGCACTCCCTGAGAGTCAAACTCCTGGCTCCTGAGCCTGCTTACAAGTTTTAAAACCAGGCTCAGGCCAAAACAATTCTACTTGGTTAGAAATGCTTGAAGATTTGGTAGAATCAATCAGGGTGGTCTTAGTGGAACTTTTTTTTTTTTTTTTTAGTTTTTTGTTTTTTTTTATGTATTTAGTACAGGTTCTATACAGATCAGACTCCTAGTGATCCTCCTGTTTGGAGCCTCCCAAGCGCTGGGATTACAGGTGTGTGTGCCAGCACACTGTCTCAGTCGCCATGTTAGTGCACCTTGGGGGGTGGGACTGGCACAGCACGCTGGGGAGCGAACAACAAACTACTTGTGTTTGCCTAAGTAGGCGCTTTAGTCTGCTGAACTATCTGGCTGGCCCCAAGTGCAATATTTTTCAAGAGATATTTGCTCCAATAGACTTACCTTATGTAGAGTGTGCTGGTTAATTTTCTGAGTCAACTTGACTAACCATGGCATGCCCAGATTAAACGTTATTTCTGGGATGGTGTTTCCTGGATGTGAGAAGAGTCTGAACTGGTGCATGCAGCAATGTGAGAGCCTCCCTAATGGGGATGGACATCATCTAATCCTCTCAGAGGGTCTGGGCACAATATAAGGTGAAGAAGGGGGAGTTGATCTCTGCCTTCTTCCTACCTGCTGCTTGGGCTGGGATATATCTCCTCTGGCCTTCAAGCCAGGATTTATACCCCTGGCTCCTCTCCTCATGTGGTCCTCTGGTTGAACTAATTGAACTTGGACTGAGCTTCCTTGGGTCTTCAGCTTGCAGATGGAAGATTATGGGACCTTTCCGCTTCCATAATAGTGACCTAATTCCTCATAATCTCAATCTCTTTATCCTCCTGGTTCTTTTTCTCTAGAGAAATATGACTGATACAGATAGCAATTATTATTTTTTTTTTTTGTTACAAGCACTGCCTGTGAAAAACAGCCCTCTTTAAGTATCTTATTATTTTATAACAACCTTAGCTGCTGTTTTCACAGTTCTAAAAGTGGAACAGTCAAGAGAAATGGGGAAATTTGTTCTCAGTTTTTCTAAATGGTTGTAAGATACAATCCATTGTATGGTTGCTTTTATTTTTGCTGTGTACTTGTTAGGTTGATGCAGGAATAAAATATTCTCTTGGATATTGTGTTAAGTGAAAGAGAAAAGAGATTACTGTCTTTCATCAAACTTATGATGCCTCCAACTGAAAACTGTATTATTTTATGAGCTATTAAGAAAGAAAAATTCTTGCCATTAAACTGAGGCACAATGAAAATCATTCTTATTTCAGAGATATTAAAAGGTAAAAATAGAGGGCTGGGGAGATGGCTCAGTGGAATAGTTTCCCTGGCAAGTGCAAGGGATGAGTTCAATCCTTGGTTCCACCAAAAAATAAAAGGTAAACAGTTTTTACATTTTATTTTATTTTTCATTTATATATTTGGTGCAGAGTCTTACCATGTAGCTTGGACTCATAGTGATCTTCCTGTTTTCAGCCTCCCCAGTGTTGGGATTACAGGAGTGGGCCACCATGCCTGGACTCAGTCGCCAGCTCAGCGCATCCTGGGGGCTGGCCTAGCATGGGATGCAGGACCGAGGATTGAACCTTGGTACCTGTGCTTGCCAAAGCAAGTGCTTAGTGCACTGAGCTATCTCACTGGTCCTAAATTTACATTTTAGAATCAATGATACTTGGTGTTTATTGACAATCTACTATGTGGCTTTGACTTTGATCATTGATAAAAAGTAACTTAATTAATTATTCATCTGACATATGTATTCCCTTCCCCATTTCAATGATAAAGAAAATAAGGCACAAAAATCTAAAATATTGGCTAAAGATCACAAAGCTAGTAAGTGGAACAAGTTTCTCACCTCTCTATTTTTTCAAACATCTTTTCTTTTTTGAAACAACGATGATTATTTTTTATCCCTAGTAGTTAGAGCTGGTCAGAATTTTTGGGTAGTTTTGTGGGGAGGGGCTTCTGGATCTGGAGTCTCTTCTGAGGTTGTAGCCAGATGTCATCCAGGGCTGGGTCATTTGTAGCCTTCTCTGGCTCCAGAGTACTGGATGTTACACTCATGTGAACACTTAGTTGGTGCTGGCTCTTGGCTGAAGGTCTTCATTCTGCCACATGGGTCTCTCCTCAGGGCCTCTCAAGTACCTGGCATCTGGTATTTGAGTTTACCCAGGATGAGTGATCCAACAGGCCCGGGTGGAATACGCGACAACATTCATCATCTGTCCTTGAAGGATACACACTCTTTGGATGTTCAAACTTCTGTTCTCTCCTGTAACTCTCCAGTGAATCTGTGTCTTTACAAATTGTGACACTCTCAAACCTTTGCAGTGGGTGACCTGTTTTCAGTGTGGGCGCTTTTCATTTGTGACAAACACTGACAGGGTTTCTTTGTTAAGGCAAAGCTTCATCTTGCCCCAACTCTGATGAAGTGGGCCTTTGGCCTCACCACTATGTCCAGTGCACAGTGGACAACTCTTGCTACTTACATTTTCTGAGCTCTCCCTTTTGAGTTTAAATTCTATGTAGGCTTTTATTAGTTGGTGTCTGGTTATTATTTTCTTTTTGTCTGTTTTTTTGCATCTGAGACAAAATTACCTGATACCCAAAATTAAGGAAAGAAAGGTTCATTTAGCTCACAGTTTGTGGAGGTTTCAGTCAATACTCCACTGGCTCCAAGGCAGAGCAGCACATGGCAGACGGCAGCAGTTCATGGCAGTGGAAAACAGCAAAATAGTAAGAGCAAAAAAAGGAAAGAGCAGCAGAGAGCAAGCTTCTTTCTCTCACTTATGTTGTATGCAGGATGTAGCATCCACAACCATAATCCTAGCATTGAATCATGAGTAAATCAAAAACTCTAGCTGTCCACACCCATGACTGCAGGAAGCTTTGGGGGAACATCTAGACACAAACCATAACAGTTGGTTATCTATGTAATAAGTCACTTAAACTATGCTATTGTCTCCTGAGTTTCCTTGAGAGTAAAATAGAAATAATGTTGAGCATATAGACTGGTTGTGAGAATTAAGTAATACAAGATGATTGCAAATAAGTATCTATAAGTTACTTTCTCTTGCAGCCATGTGGACCAGATTTAAATGCTATTCCTAGGGGCAAAACCATTCATTTATACTCACAAGATTGGGTAAGACAATGATCCTGAGAAACATCAGCAGTTTTTTGAAACTAGCAATTAAGTGGTAGGATTCTCACCCTGACTAACTATATATGTTGATCCCTGTGAACCAAGCAACTGCACTGAATTTAGCAAAGTGTAATAGAAGGACCACACTTGAAATGCCTGTCATTCTGGTCTTCTAAATATGTACTTCTTGTCATGACATACCAACTACTACTATACTGTCTTTCAAATAAATTTTTTAAAGGGTAAAAAAATGTTATTCTTACAATTAGAGCACATTCATCTTCCTTCCTTAACAAAGAAATAATGGTCATAATTTTTATGTGACCTACAGTTTCCTAAAAGTTGTTCTATACATTATCCTATTATCTCAGCCAATTTTTCTAATTATTGAAATAGATGTCAAACTTTAAATTTCTGTTAATATTTAATAGCAGTTTATATATATGTATTTAGAGAGAATACAAAATAGTGACAATAAAAAATAGAAAATGATAATTTCAATAAACAAAATAACATTGAATTGGACAGTATTTGTTGTATTGTATAGTGCTCTCTTCAACTTAGTTGTTTAGATTACCATATATATGCATGCAATGTGAGAAAAAGAAAAAAAAGTTATAAGAAATTAAGAAGAGAGAAAGAAAAAAGTAAGTAAGCATTATGTGCTCCCTTCCATAGATCAGGCAGAGTGGCACATGGAGGAAAATGACAATGGTTCATGGCAGTGGAAAACAGTACGTTTATCCACAGTACAGTTATCCAAGCCATCCTGAACACATACAGATATATCGCTTTTCCCCCTCGCTTCCTGTCCTGTCCTTCTCATATCACTAATTCTTTCCTTTTTAATAGATTTATTCTTTTTACTGTACCTATTGTACCTTTCAGATTTTATGTTCTCTTTCAGGTTCTTACACTAGTGAGATAATATAATGATTTCATGTGCAGGTCTGATTTATTTCACTTGAGTATGGTCTCTAGTTGCATCCATTTACCAGTAAAAGCCCCAGATTATCCATTTTAAAGCTGAATAATACTCCATTGTGAAAAATACTACAGCATCTTTATCCATTCCTTAGCTGATGGATATTTGGGTTGTTTCCAAGATTTAGCTGTGACAAATTACACTGCTACAAACACCACTGTACACATATCGCTGTGGTATGTTTCAAGTTAATTTGGAAAAATATTCAGGAGGAGAATAGCTGGGTTCAATGGGACCTCCACTCCAATGGTTTTGAGAAATCTCCACACTAATTTCCATAATGGCTGTGCCAGTTTACACTCCCACCAACAGTGGAGAAGGGCTCCTTTTTCCCACAGCCCCTCCAGCATTTGTTATTCGTTGATTTCTTGATGATAGCCATTCTTTCGGGTGTGAGATAAAATCTCAATGTTGTTTTAATTTGCATTTCTCTAATGGCCAATGATATTGAACACTTTTTCATATATTTATTTGCCATTTGTGTTTCTTCAACAATAGCAGTTTATATTAGTAAAATATATATTGTAGAATTTCCTGTTGCATGGAGGCAATGAAGGATGTGGGTCTTTGGAGGGAAAGTCTAAACTTGTCTAACTGTGCATATTTAAATCAAAGAATAGACAGATGTTGGGAAATGACAAGTGATGACAAACTGAATTTTAATATCGGAATGTAACGAGTCATTGAATTATTACTAGAGTAATGTTAATAAAAATCTTTTTGAGTGTATACTTTAATATCCAACTGGACTATATTGTATTATTTTGCTGAATTCATGCACCTACAATATATGAATGACAATGGAATACCCATCTCTGACAAAACTAAACAAAAAAAGGGGATATAAATGAAGGACATTTTTTTTTTTTTTGCTGTACCGGGGATTGAACTCAGGACCTTGTGCTTCCAAGCTGGTACTTATTCTACTGAGCTATCTCCTCTGCTCTGAAGGACGATTTTGTTTGTAGTGGAAAAAAATTATATTTATATGTCTGTGTATACAAATTAGGATAGATACACAGCTACTTTCTCTGGAAAAAAAAAAAGAATATCCAATGATTCTTGACTATCCAAAACTGCTTTCTTGGTGTTGAGATAGGGGCTCCAACTTATATTTCTAACTTTCCTGAAAAGATGTGTGGCCTAGGGACATTGTATTTTAGTAGCAATAGAAAGCAGAAGTAGCTTTTAATAAGACAACTCTTTATTGCTTTTAAATTGTTCTAGGTCATTTCTAGTCCAAACTACTGAAACATAAGCTTAGGGAAAAGCTAAATTTATCTAACACATGAGAGCAGAACAATGAGGAAATGAGAGAGTCGTCTAGTGAATATTTGTCTTTGGGGTGAAATTTCCCTTTGTTTTAAGATAGATTATGTGAATGAATCCTTTTGGTAATGTATTTTCAGGGTAAACATCCCTGCATTTTTCTCAGGGATATAGGGTAATAACCACAATGCAAAAGTTTCAGAATAAGATATTAAATGTTTATTTAATAACGTATTTATAGCATCTTAGCAAATTAGTGAAAACAGGCATCTACATCTGGATTTAGGTTGTCTTTTGCCTGAAGATGATTATGTTGGTGGATTAGAGGTCTTTTCATTGAAGCAGTATGCATCTGAGATTGGAGACCATGACAGGAAAGTCATATGGACTGTCAGAGACTACTGCAGAAGTGGTACAGTGGACAGTGGAAAGAAAGAAAGGAAAAAAAGAAAGGAAGGAAGAAAGGAGAGAGCCAAAATGGTGGTACACTAGGGATCTGGGATGACTCATTGTTCATAAGGCATAAAAGGCCACGAGGCTGCCAGAACTTCAGCATTTATTGATGGAGGAGGGGATTATAGGATGACTCAGAGGGTGGTGAGAATCTTAAATTATAAGAACCTTGCCCTGGCACATCTCTAGTCTTAGGGGGTCTTAGCCTTAGTCTTAGTACATGGGAGAGGATGGCCCACCCCTAATGGGGTTATGGGAAATCTCAAAAGGGTAATACCAAAAACCCAAGCCTCCATTCATCCCTTAGGGAAATACGTAAAACTACCAGTCATGAATTTGTGGTCCCCAACAGTAGACCAGGACTTCCCTGCACCTCAAGGCAAATGGATATCAGTGTCAAGATCTGGACCAGCTTGATGTGGTGCTGGATGGACCAGACCATTACTGTACGATGTAGTGGTCATGAGGGAATGATCCTGCTTTGGGTGTCACAGACATTAGTGACTGTCCCAGGTATCTTTGGGATGAGAACAGCATTATCTTGAAGGAAATGGACATTTATGCACATGCCATCCTGGGGAAGGAAAGAGATGGGTCTTGGACAGTGGGCAGAAGTGTCCCTTTTTGTGAGAAAGGGTGGCTTGCATTAGGAAAGGACCTGTGGAATCTGGGGAAGTAGCCTTGTGTTTGGGCTGTGTCTCTCAGAGTAATTACCTTCACCCTAACAGTGCAGCTTTCTAGATGTGATCTGTTCCCTTTAATCCTTTGGTGAAACCTTGTTGAAAGGAACCCTCTCTTTCTACGTGCAACCTGCAGCACCAATGAGGGATTTAAGTTCAACCTTGAGACCAAAATGAAATGAGGAGAGCAGAAGGAACCTAGGATGAGTGGATAGGTGTGAGTGGAGATGCTGTGGGGCAAGTAGAGCAATAATTCAATGATCTAGAAAAAGCCTTTTGATTTGGGACCCTGATGATTTGCGGCATCATTTCTCAGTACTGTAGTTTGGGTCTTAAGTGTTCCTGAAGACCCCTGTGTCAAAGGCTCCATCAATAGTGTTCCTTAGATAGTGAAACCTCTAATTTCAGTTTATGAATGAATAAGATAAAATGTTCAATTTTGCCTGGCACATAATAATCTCTGAATAAGTGTCAACAATTGTATTACTGTTGGAGCTTTTCTGGTTCTCTACCATGGTGCAGGAATAAGGTGAGAAGGAGAATCCCATGCTGGAACTTCAAATTTGCAAACTGCCTTAACATTTGTGTCGAGGGGAGTGGAGACAGATTGACAAGGGCAGCCAAGGTATTGGAGCAGCTCACAGGCCAGACTCCTGTGCTTTCTAAAGCTAGATGCACTGTCAGGTCCTTTGTCATCATGAGAAATGAGAAGATCACAGTCCACTGCACAGTCCGAGGGGTAAAGGTTGAAGAAATCCTGGAGAAAGGTCTAAAGGTGTGAGAGTAGGAATTAAGGAAAAATAACTGCTCCAATACTGGAAACTTTGGTTTTTGGAATCCAGGAACATGTCAATCTGGGCATCAAACATGACCCAAGCACTGGTATCTACATCATGGACTTCTATGTGGTGCTGGGCAGGCCAGGTTTCAGCATCGTGGACAAGAAGTGCAGGACAGGCTACACTGGGGCCAAACACAGAATCAGCAACGAGGAGAACATGCGCTGGTTCCAGCAGAAGTATGATAGGATCATCCTTCCTGGCAAATAAATTCTCATTTTTGTTCAGAAGGCCAATAAAATGTTTTCTGTGAAGAAACCAAATCAAGCCAAACCAAAACAAAATTATATTATTGTTGGAAATAAAATGTATTTATTTAAAAGAACAATTGTTCTTGCATAGGTATGCATCATATATCCTATTTTTTTTTCAAAATTTCCTTTCATTTGACCACTTACTTTCATATGATTTTATTTTAGTTTTTTAAATATGGAATGCATCATGAATTTGTGTGTCATCCTTACTTGGGGGTCATGCTAATCTCTGTATCACTCCAATCTTAGTGTGCATACTACCAAGCGAGCACTCATGTGATTTTATAAAGAGGCATTTGGTTTCTGTATATTGTCTTGAACATAGAGGAGTTCAATGTCATTTCTGATAGCAGTTTCTCTTGAAATCTGAGCTGGGCTTGCCTGAAATATGAATATAATTAAGTAGAGAAGCAGGCTGCTGCAAGCTCAATTTAAGCAATCTGCAATGTAACAATGGGAAAATACAGATGATACGAGATGTTTATTATCAAATGCATCCAGCCCTCACAGCCTGAGGACAAAAGCCAACTTCCAGATTAGAACATTGTGATTTTAGTACAATGCAAAGCTCAGTATTCTCATTTCTTTTGCTCCATAGCCAATCTATTTTCATTATTCTTGCTACAAAAGTATATAAATTGATTTCCCGTTAAAATTTTCATAAATAGATAATGCAATATGGTGCCCATTTATGGTGTTGAAATATCCTGCTGTGGATGTCTTTGAGGAGACAGATCAAGTACATTATTGGTGTATTATTACTGCTGTATTTACCCTTTACCTATTTGTGGCAGAATCTGCTGGTCGTACACACCCCAGTATTGTTTACCTTTCCTCCCTTAGGAGCAGAACTCTGCATTTATATGTGGGCAACATGCCCAGCTAAAGGACTTAATTTTCCTTGCAACTGGGTGTAGATGTGCTTGTATGGTGTACTTCTGCTCAAAAAGATAAAAGTGAAGAGTATGAGTTATTTCTGGAAAACATTTTAAAAAGGGAGACTCAACCCTTCTTTCTTTCCTTCTCCCTGTTGCATGAAATGTAATAACAATTCCTGGAACTCCACCAGCTTCTTTGGACTGTGAGATAACTTTAAAAATGGAAGGCACAAGTGACCAAACAACAATGTAAAAAGATCCTGGTCACTAGTGCCATGCAGTCTTCATATTGCCAATGTTTGGCTTTCATTATTTATAAGAGGCATAAAGTTGCATTCTATTTCCATTGTAACTTTGGGCCTTTCTGTACATGCAGCCAAACCCAATCTTAGTGAAAAAACCATCGATCTAAGGAAGTAACAGAAACTTTCCAAGAAAACATTATATTTCCATCAGCATAGGAAGATAATGCCATTGCGTTTTTTTTTTTAAATATATGTATATACATATTTTTTAAAAAATAAAACAATCCAACATAGATCAGCACTCCACAACAGAAGTGGGTTATCCACAGAAGTTGTTGACTTGAACCACTCACAGCTCAGTATATTAATATGACTTTACTTTGTATACCTGCATTTTTATACTTTCCTGCTGGATGGTTAAGATCAAGATAAAGCAAGACCTATATAATAAGAAATGTAACTTTTCAGATAAGGTCAGTCAGGTCCCCTTAGGGTTTATCCTGTAATCCTGTACCTCACTCTGTAGATCCCTTCTCAGTGTCAGCCTTGTGGATGAGTCATGGCAATTGCTTGACCAGTTTGCTCTTTGTGAAAGCCTGAGAGAATGTTTTCTCTCCATGTGACTCTCCTTAGGCACACTATACATCATCGATCACATTCCTCTGTGGCCCCATAATCTCCTTGATCAGAAAAATTGGGGCACTACTGAGTTCCATGATGTCACAGTATGGGTTCTCCTATGTTCTGAGTCTTCACTGACCTTGAAAGGCTAGGGCCAAAATGTTGGCTGACCTTGCAGCCTTTCTTTTTCTCCAATTTTTGATTTGCAAACTTAGGTTGTTAACCCTCCAGAAGAGAAGTTTGTTATTACCCTGCAACATATGCAGTTCAGTTTACCCACACTGTTAGTCTAAATATCAGACATCATAGGCATAACATGGAACAGGTGTTTTCCATGCCATTGTGTTCTTTTTTCTTCCTCTATTCAAATCTCTTTTCAGCTGACCATTACGATGTTAGGTATGTATTTTGAGCTATATGCCTCTTTTCAATATCTTGTAAAGATTTTATAAGTTTTTCAGTTGTCTCATCTCTGAAATCCACATGGGGCCTCAGTATAAAATTACAGTTATCAGTGAATAGGGGCTTCTTATTAAGTCAGGGGGCAGGAAATTGCAGACACACTATTTTAAGTGATTTTTTAATTTAATTTTTTCTTGCTGAACCAGGGATGGAATTTAGGCCCTTGCGATTGCCAGGGAAGTGCTTATTCTACTGAGCCATCTCCTCAGCCCCATGATTTTTTAATTTAATATAATTTGGGAAAACTAGTTTTCACATAATTAAAAAAAATCATTTATTTATTTATTTATTTATTTATTTGTTTGTTTGTTACAGTGTCTTGCAACGCAATTCAGACTAGCAGTTATTCTCCTGTCTCAGCCTCCCCAGCACTGGGATTATAGGCATGTGCCACCATGCCAGGCAGGCGCTTAGATTGCTGAGTTATCTCCCCAGCCCACACATATTGTTTCAAAGGTGATAGATGGGCAAACGTAGAGAGTAGGACACAGGTAATCTTGACTTGATCTAAATATTGGAGCATCTCTAAGGAGAAGTGAGAGCCTAGGGATTTTAGGGAGTCTAGAGCTCAGAATCCCAGCTCTGACACTTTAAGCTATAAGACCTTAGGAAAGATACTGGAAACCCTTGATCTTCAGTTCTTTTTTTTTTTTTTAATTTGCAAAACAAGTGTGATAAAGATTGAACAACATGTGTCTAAAGAAATAAGCAATCATGGTTTTGTTTTTAACTTTAATGTACTTTGCAAATATAAATCAGTTTAGATCAATGGAAAAAAGTCTGTGTTCAGGAATAAGTTTACACTTGTGAGCTTTGTGATTTTTGTCAAATAATGTAATGTTTCTCCAGGAAGACACTTATCCCACTTAGCTATCTCCCCGACCCCAATGTAATGTTTCTGAGCTTCACTTTACCACTTAAATGTAAAATGAAAATCAAAATGGTATTGCCTATAGGGTTGTTGGGAGAATTAAATGAAATAATGTATGTGAAGAGTTCAAGAGAGCCGGGTGTGGTGGCGCAGGCCTGTAATCCCAGCACTCGGGAGGCTGAGGCAGGAGGATTGTTG
>PVKA01039044.1:0-19770 GCA_004027165.1 Ctenomys sociabilis
TTTTTTTTTTTTTTTTGGGTGCAGGGTCTCACTATGCATGCAGCCCACATTCATAGTGATCTTCCTGCTTTTTGCCTCCCATGTGCTGGGATGACAGGCGCGCGCCACCACGCCCGGATTGCATTGCCGGCTCAGCACACCCGAAGGCGGGGCTGGCGCGGCTAGGGGAACCAAGGATCGAACACTGGTTCCTACGCTTACCTAAGCAAGCGCTTAGTCCGCTGAGCTATACCGCCGGCCCTTCGGAGCCATTTATTAAGCTTTTCTCTGCTTCTCTTTCCTTGCTTACAAATTAGAGATCATAACAGAACACATTTCTGAGTATATCTGTAGACTCGATGAGACTACAATGTGAAGAACTGGCACATCGATGGCTCTCAATAAGTGAAAGCACTCCTACACTATCCCTTCTGACACTGAGTCTTGGCTTCAAGATATCTTTCACAAACCACCTCTAAGATGTGTTCACATTATCCATGTATTCATTCATTCATTTGTTAATTCATTTATTCACTAAGGCGTACTGACCAAAGCTCTTCTAAAGTCTTCCAGACACTGGAACAACAATATACATATGGAGGCAGTAAGGAGAGGAAAGCTAATTTATATCTAACAAAATGATCACTGGTGATATTAAATGGCCCAAAGGTTCTACTGAAAAGAGAAGAACAAATATGGAGGATCACTTGAAGTGTGATTCACCAAAGGCTTCTTGAGTGGGACCCATCTGTGTAAAACTTCAAATGGTACCAAGTTACCCACCTGGCCACCTGGGTGGAGAGTGTTCCAGGCAGTGGGAATGTGGGGTGTAAAGAGGAGCCAGTGGGGGAAAGAAGGAGCAGGTGACACATTGAGGCAGGTGGAGCTGGTGAAGCAGGCCTGAGGAGACCACTCCAGAACAGTGGGTCTGTCATGCAGCTGTGGCAGAAAGCTGCTGGGGCAACCCTGTCTGATAGTTTACAGAAATCTTGCACAGCGGTATGAGGGCAACAGATGTTTTAGCAGGGCAAGAGCAGAAGGAAGAGGTTGAAGTAGAAAGCTTTACAGAGTGGGAAGCATTTTGTATAAGTGAAGAAGTATATTTTAGGAATGGATATTGGAGTCTAGGAAATCCTTGAAGATATAGCCAGTAGTACTTGGTGAGTAGGATGTGCAGGGCAAGAAAAGAGAGGAATCAGTTTTCCTAAAGTTTATGTCTTAAGCCAGTGGATAGACAGGATCTTAATTATTGCTTGGTGAGGATGGAAAGGAACATGCTGGGGTGAGAAAGTGCAGTTAAAGCCTCTGCTGAGTATGAGGCTCATAACTCAAGTATGAGTGGTTGGGTGTGGAGTCACTGGTTAATGCCTTTTTGGTTAAGAGTACAGGGCTGAATGAGGTCAGCTAGTGACAAGGGAAAGAGGAAAGCCCAAGCATCTGGAATGGAGACCCAAAGCCCCAGACTTGCAGGTGTGCAGCCATCAGAACAGAGCCTCATGCACAGGGAGTAGGGAAGAGAACTGAAGTGAAAGCTTCTTGGCTGAATAACATCCAAAAAAGTGGGCAGCAGTTGCCTTCTGAACACACAGGGATATACGTTAGACAGTCATCAGTTTCAGAGAAAGGCAAAATTCTATTGTCTTCTGGGTGAGCATTCCTGGTAGGCAGGGGGCATCAAGCCCTTACAATGTCACTTTCAAATGCTCTGTAGTGGAGGGAGAGAAGAAATGTGAGGCAGAAGGTGAATCGCTGCTGTGAATGCTGTGTGAATACACTGTGGCTCTATTAGAGGGGAACCTGTACTCCTCTAGATTTCTACAGCCTATGATACAGAAAACAGGCTACTGTAGATCCCCAAAGAGCTGTTGATTCCTTCAACTTCGCTTTGTATGTAGCAATGTCTTCTGTGGTTGTTTTGGCCAGTTCCCAAAGGCTACAGCTATCTTGGGCTCTTCACATTCTAAGGCCCTCAAGCCTTAGAGGCAGCGCCTGCCATGTCAGTCCGATTTCCACTGCTACAACAAGATGGTGAGAATAATGACCTAAAAGAGAGAAGTTTTATGTTGGTTTTATCTTTCTTTTATTTTCCATAATTTTATTGAAGAATGACTAGAAATGAGACAGTTTCAAATCAAATTAGTAGAACAGATTCAATAATTAATATATTGCATATTGTTTTCATAGTGTTTTTAGTTGTACAAGGTGTACACATGATACTCTATTTACAAGCAGTATTAGAGAAGATGCCTCTATTCATTGAATTAAGAGAATGCAGCTGTATACCTATCTTTTTTTAAAGCTGAATTATAGTACAGTTTCAATAACTAATACTTGTTACATTGCTATCTTCCTAGTGGTTATCCATAGTATAAGAAGCAGACAGGATATCCTGTCTAAACACTATTAATGCAAATCTTTCTTCTCATCAATTATGTGAAAGTACTACATATTTATCCTAATTGTATTATACAAACACAGAATGGTCCTTCCTTTGTAACTCCTTTTTTTTGTTTAGTCCTGTCAGAGATGGGTATTCTGTTGTCATTCAATTATTATAGGTGCTTGAATTCAGCAAAACAATCCAGCATAGTCCAGCAGTCCATAATATTAGTGGGTTATCAGAAGAAGTTGTTGACTAGAGTCATTTATACCTCAGCATATTATTATGGCTTTATTTTATATACCTCATTTTAATATTTTTCTGCTGAATGATTAAGACCTAGATAAAGCAAGACCTATATATCAAAACAAATGTAACTTTTGTATCTGGGTTTATCCTGTAATGCTGTACCTCACTTTGTAGATCCTTTGTCAGTGTCAATCATGTGGATGAGTCACGGCCTTTGTTTGACCAATTTGCTCTCTGTGAAAGCCTGAGAGAAAGTTTTCCCTCCATATGACTCTCCTTAGGCACACTATAGATCATCGATCACATTCCTCTGTGGCTCCATAATCTCCTTGATCAGAAAATTTGGGGCACAACTGAGTTCCATGGTGTTACAGTACAGGTTCTCTTATGTCCTGGGTCTTCACTGACCTTGAAAGGCTAGGGCCAAAATGTTGGCTGACCTTGAAGCCCTTCCATTTCTCCAATTCTTGACCTGCAAACTTAGGTTGTTAACCATCAAGAAGAGAAGCTGATTATTACCCTGCAACATATGCAGTTCAGTTTACCCTGTCTAAATTCTTTTTAGTTGTTGTTATACCTTCCTATTTTGTATTTCTTTTTTTGATTTCTTCTACTAGGGAGACTATATGATATTTGCACATGTATGTCTGGTTTATTTTACTTATGAGTATATGTTTAAGTGGCATCCACTTAAATATAAATGCTTCAATTTTACCATTCTTTATAGCTGAGTAATACTCCATTGTATAGAAATACCACATCTTTTTCAAGCATTCTTCATGTGATAGGCATTTTGGTTGTTTCCAAGATTTTGGCATCACAAATTGTGCTGCTATAAACATAGGTGCACCTATATTGCTATGATATAATGTTTTCAGTTCCTCCAGGAAAATTCCCAGTAGGGGTATAGCTGGCTTGAATGGGATTTCCAGTCTTAGTTTTGATCTCTACAATGCTTGCACTGGTTAGAAATGCCTTTCTGTTTTTCTTTTCTTTCTTTCTTTCTTTTTTTTTTTTTTTTTTTGAGGTATCAGGTGAAGGACCCTGCACTTGCTAGGCAAGTGCTTATTCTACTGAGCTATTTCCCCAGCCCCTTATCTTATAGCTTCAGAGGCTTCAGTCCATGCTCAGCTGGCTCCAGAGATCAAGCCTGTGGCAAGGAAGAGATAGTGTGGGGGATGAAAACTGTCAACTTCAGGGCAGCCAGCCAGCAAAAAGGAGAGGGAGGGCAAGAGGAAGGGGGTGGAAAAACAGACATGGACAGACACAGACAGACAGACAGACAGCAGTAAGATAAGAGAACAGGAGGCCTGGAATAGGCTACACCCTTATGCTTTCACAGAGCATGCCCCTTGCTCACCTCACCTACTTGTTCCACTCGTCCCTGCCTCCTACACTCTCCACTACCTCTCTTAGAGTTCCTTCAGTTAGGAACCTACCAGTGGGGCTGACCCACTGATTACATCAGCATCTTCCTGATCCATCCACTTCCCCAAGTCCTCACCTTACAATATGGCTGCATCAGGGGTGAAGCCTTCAACACATGAGCCTTTGAGAAACACTTAACACTCATCACAGCGCCTTCCTTCCAGTCCCATCCATAGCTGCTTGCCAAGCTACCATGCTCCCAAAATGGTGAGGAGCCACCTTCCCCTTCTACCCCATCCTTCTATTGGAGCCTTCTATTTCCCCTTCTTTAGCTGCTGCCATGACCAGAGGAAGGGGCTGCTCAGGGTCAGAAATTCCTCCCACGCAATTTCACCTGGAATCCCTTCGGGGTCCGTCAGACCACTGAAGGATTCAAGGAGTCACGTCTTGTTTGCTGTTGTGTCCCTCACAACTACCATGATCCCTGCCTCCCCCTGACATGTGATCGATCAGTAGCCAACAGTGAATGGAAAGACTGGCTGTAAATGGATAGGCCAAGCAAGGAGAACAAGAGTTCTAAGAAAGGTCTAGAAGTCCTTGGTTTAAAAAGTCAGCAATAGGAGAGGGAAAGATGAGGGTAGCAGAGAGCTCACTATAGGGAAGAGGGGTAATGGGAGAAAGTAGGGCTCAGATATATAGATATATCTACTCCCTGCCCCACCCCCACACCTCCTCCACGAGTGACAAGGGAGCAGTGAAAGGTAGCTGCAAGGAAGTAGGTAATGATCTCAATTTCACAGCTGGGTGGGCTGGGGCCGTGCTGAGGGAATTAGTTTCTGGGACAGCAAAGCAGCTTCCCTTTCGTCTCCCTATCTGGTTCATCTACTCTAGTGTGTAAACGGGTCTAGTCTGGGAATCCGAGCTCCAGCACCCACACCTGTACTCCCTGCCTGCAACCTCCACCTCCTCCACCTGCTCTGTGGGCCCAGCGCAAGGGGCTTACCAACACCCCTGCCTCTCAAGTCACCTGTAGTACTGATAATGACAGCTACCATTCTATAGGAGTTTCTGAGGGCTACTCACAGGCTCTTTCTTTTAGTCTTCATACCAACCCTACAAGGCGGGCATGATTATTCCTACTTCACAAGCTGAGGACCTGGGTTTCAAAAAGCCAAGATTTTATAGCTAGTAAGCTATAGAGCTGGGCGCCTAACAGCTGTGCCTGACTCCAAATTTCATGCTCCAAACTAATCTGTGATTTGATGTCCGGGATAAACAAATCTGCAAGGTCCACATGAACCAGCTCAGGAAGGGCAACCATGAGCTACATTAAGTAGGTGATGAAAAGAAATGGTGAGACAGAGGACAACTGGATGGGACAATTGCTGCAAATGAATGTGCACCAGGGCCCACACTGGGACACCCAGTCCTTAGAGCACAAGCAGAGAGTGTTTTCCATCCCCTTAGGAATGAGGCAAGGTGTCCTCCTCCACAGAACCTCCTGTCCAGCTGTGCATGGAGGCAGATGGACTTTCTTCTCCCCAATCTGACCTGATAGCAGGGACAGTCTCCTTATGTTGCCTCCCAAGACATGCAAAACTACTGGGATATGGGATGGAAAAGAAAACATGGGTGCATCTCAAGAGTTGGAACTGTTAGCAGGTACAAACCACTTTCCAAGGAGCCATGTCATGGCCATGAGGCCAAGGCAAGCCCACCTCAACCTGGGAACAGTAACATCTACAGGCCCGTGCTCAGCCCCTGAGGGCATGTGTACACGGTGAGCTTCCACACAGATCCTGAGGCTAATTCTGGCTGCCCTGTGCTCAGCCCACCCTGCTCAACACGAGGGCGATGACCCTCCAGAGAGCTTTCCCCAGGCTGCCATTTCCTGGCCACCGCTCTTCATCCCTGTGCCCCACCCCCCGGCTCTCTCCGGGACAGCTCCAAGGGCCTCTTTGAGTTGACCATCTTGGAACTCAGATCTCCATGGCAATAGCAGGATGGGCATTGACAGTTTGGATTCTGGAATCAAACAAATGCTTCTAGAGTCCCAAGAAAGTCTAAACCAGGGGTGTGCTACCAGGTAGCATCCTTTGAATTGCAAGCTTCAAAAAAATCTGACTACAAGTATATGAGGGTTTTTAAAACTTTAATGTGCACACAAATTACAAGGAGGATCTTTTAAAATGCAATCTGTAGATTTTCAGGGAGACACAAGATTATGTTTCCAGTAAGTTTACTAGGTAAGACAGACATGCCTCATACAGGACCCATAATTCGTGTAACAAGGATTTAAACCTCATACATTTCTTATTTATCAGAACTTAGAGCCAGGTGGCCCAAAGGTTGACTCAGCACTCACTGATGTCCCTATGGTTCTGTGCCCATCCTCTGCCCTACAGTCCCTTGGTCCTCACCACCATATCAGTTGCCAAAGCTCTAAAGATGGCATATCACCATTCAGCATCAAGCCAAGATGGAAGAGTGCAGTGGGCAAAATGGACATTTTTCCTCTCTGGTTTACCTATTTCCAGGCAGTATGAGGATCTCAGAAGTCCCCAGATGTTGACACATGTCTCAGTGGTCAAAATTATGTCCTGTTGGAGATTTCTGGGCCAAGCACTATCAACAGAGGTCAGATTTCAATGATGGGATTAAGCCCAACATGTTTAATCTCCTAGGGCTAGGAACATTTTCACCTGATCAAAAATCTCTGGGGCTGGGGAGATAGCTGAGAGGCTTAAGTGCCCACCTGGTATGGCAAGTGCAAGTTCCTGAGTTCAATCCCTACTACAAAAGAAAAAAAAAAAAAGCAAAAAGCAAAATCCTATCAGCAAGAAAGAAGAAAAATGGCTGAAAGGTAGACAGCAACCAATAGTGTAGCCCCAGTGGGTGCGAACCACTCTGCTGTCCATGCTTTCAGTTCTCTAGTGCTTTACCCTTCAAGGGAGAAAGCTTGGTGGGGGGAGGCATGGGATGGGGGTCAGCAAGTAGTAAGAAAAAAAATGTGTTAGGGGCAGAGTGGGCCTGAGAGGAGATGCCAGCACCGAGGAGCAGGAGCGTGCTCAGAGCTACAGGGAGTCATTCCTGGCCATCTTACATTGGTGTTGGAAGAGAAGACTGGGATGACCTGAAGGCATTTGGGAAACAGCAAAAGGTACCAGCAGGGAAAGAAATGGCAGCGGTGGCAATGAGCATCCCTCTTTGCCCTCTGGAATGTGGGCAGCAGACAAGAGAATGAATATCCGCTTTCCAGTTTGTCTTCCCAGCCAGATGACCTCAGTGACTCTGGTGGGAATTTTCCCCACTCCTGCTTCTCTGCCTCTTTGTTGATTGTAACTGCCCAGGGATCAGCTGACACTGCTGGCAGCAAAGGGTGGGCTGGCAGAAGGCTTCTGAAGGAGGAGAAAGGGGTATTGTTACGGAGGAAGGACTCCTGCTTTCCAGCGGAGAGGAATCCAAGAGGCAGAGGCCAGGGGGCATGGCAGGGACACAGAGTCCTCTGCTCAAGGTGCCAGCTGCTCAGGGAATAGCCCTTGAGGCTTGATATCTTTACACATGTTGCTCCCTACCCTGAAGACTCATCTACCCCACGCTCTGACATACAGTGGCTGACTTTTTCTCAGCCTGAGTAGCACCTCTGCAGAGAAGTCCTTGCTGGCCCCCAAGTCTCGAGCAGCCCCCCCTGTCCTCTACTGGATACTCTTAGCAATGGCTCGCTTTCCCTGCTCTGTTCAGTGAGTACAACTCACAGCTACTCGTTAGAGTATTGTCAACTATCTCACTCTCCAGGAGGGCTGGGCCACTTCCATCATGACCACCCGCTCAGCCCAGGGAACACAGAGTAGTCACACAGTGAATATGTGTCGAGTACCTGAAAGCGTGAGCGAATGGATGCAGTTAAGGTGTTCACTGTCCCAGTAAGCCTTTGCATTAGGTGGTGTGGTTTGGAACCAAAGTGTCCTTCTAAAGGCTCCTGTGTTCAGAACTGAGGCTTTTGAAAGGTGACTTAATCAGAGGGCCATAAACTTCATCAATAGAGTCTGAAGGATGTTGGTCATGGGGAGCTTTGCCTTTCTCTGTGGCCCATTCCCTGTGTCTGTGTCCTGGCTGCCACAGAGTTAGCAGCTTTGTCTCACCATATGCTTCTCCCATGATGTATCCATCATAGAACTCACTGACTATGGACTGAACCTCTGAAACCATGAATCAAAAGAGATCTTTTCTTCTTTAAGTTATATTTGTCAGATATTTTGTCCTAGCACTGCAAAGCATGACTAGTGATAGCAGAAGGGGAAGTTAAGGGTAACCATTAGGGTTGGGATTTCCAATTCTAGTAGGACAGAAGTTTTCTGAGGATGAACAAAAACTGTGAGACAACATGAAACTGTCATTCTGGATGTGCAGGAGGAGAAACCATGATGGCTCCTTTAGGGGTCATCCTGACTGCATTGGTCATCCATGCCTGTGTCTTAGTTACTCTCTCATTGCTAGGACAAAATACAGGAAACCCACAAGTTAAAGAAGGAAAGTTTCTTTTTTTGCTCACAGTTTGTAGAGTTTTGAGTCCCCAGTGTCTGGCTGCAAGGCAGGGCAAGCTCTGGCAGAAGGGAATGGCAGAAGAGCACTCAGCAATGCAGCAGGTGGGAAGCAGCAGAAGTGAGCCTGCCTTTCTTTTTCTCCTCCATCCAGGATAACGGTCTGTTGTTGGTGCCGCTCCCACTCAGAGCAGGCCTTCCATAAACTCGTGCAGCCACAAGCAGAGTGATGTGCGTCTAATCGAGGACTCACCCAGTTATCACACACCCATGATCCAGTCATCTCCCAAAAGCTCAACCTGGGAGTGCCTGAGACCTCAGGGATGTTTCAGGCATAAATCCTACAACCTTGGAGCCTGTAAGAATTACTGGTATGGTGCCTGTGAGAGTAGCATTTGGGTCAGTGGATGAAGAAGACCTGCCCTCATCTACTGTGGGTGGTGCGGGCCAATTGCCTGAGGCCCAGACATAACAAAAAAAAAAAAGGAAGAAAAGGCAAGCTCTCCATCCCAGAGCTGGGCTGCCCATCCTTTTCTGCGCTTGAATATCAGAATTCTGAGTGAACTAGCCATAGCCCCGTAATCCCTGGTTTCTCGGGTCTCTGCCCTCAGACTAAGAATTATGTTCTTAGCTTCCCTGGTTCTTAGGCTTCCAGGTACAGGATAAGCCACTATCAACTTTTGTGTGCTCTAGCTTGCAAAAGGCCTGCCACATGATTCCTCAGCCTTCATAATCATAGGAGCCAATTTCCCTAATAAATCTCTCTGTCTATCTATCCATCTATCTATTATTTACCTATCCACACACCAGACCAACTCTGTCCGTGTGAGAATGCTCACTGACTGAGGCCCTTCCCACCTCATGGTTAGACAGCTTCTAGAACTTGCCATTTGCCTAAGGAGGACACATGGCTGTGCTATCCCTCACAAGAACCTTTCTCGTACATAGCAATAATTAACTCTTGGTTAGTGCCTCAGATTCCTGATGTTCCAGCTTTTCTATTCAGAGATGTCATCAGTTTTGGAGGCCTGGGAGAGTGGAAGTGGGATGAGGGGCTGGGATCATGGGCTCTGGGTCCCGGTCCACTGGGCCATGTGATGAGTGGGAAATTGACTGTAATGCTGAAATCATGACCCAGAACATTGAACTCATTCATTCCCTAGCAAGGGCTGAACTTGATGGAGGGGTGGAGCTGAGAGAAGCACCAGTCACACCTGGCTTGAAGCTCACTTAAGCTTTTCTAGCAGCAGCATAAAGAGGTGCCCAGGGCATCCTACCCATCAAGAGCGACTAGGATAAGCATCCATGCCAGTGAATGGGTAGGAGGAGATGAATCAAGCAGCAGGCTGTACAGCAAGACTGCCCAGCCAAGCAGCCCTGTTCTTGCCCTCATGCTGGTTGATAAGCAGCAGAATCCATCCTGTGATGTCACATGATGCCCCTGCAATACTGGGATGCTTGCCCATATCTGCAAGCACTGCTGTAGTTTGCAGCTTGCATGTCCTCTACAGGGCCCCCCACACACTAAAAGCTTACTCCCTAGGGTAAAGCTTACTTCCTTTTGGGAAGCAGCAGAACTCTAAGAAATGAGTCCCAGTAGGGATGCTTAGGTCACTAAGCATGTGCCTGGGAGGGAACTGGGGCACCCCAGCCTTCTCCTCCCTTGTTTTTCACTCCCTTCCATTTGTGAGGTGATCTTGTTCTGCCACACACTCCCCACCACTGCCCTCCAGCATCAGAGGACTTAAAACAATGGATCTGTCTGATCATGAACTGGAAACTCTAAAACCAGGAATAGACCAACTATTCCTGGTTTAAACTCTAAAACCAAAATAGACCTCTTATTTCTGTAATTGAATTACCTCAGGTATTCTGATAATACAAACAATCGACTCTGTATGGTTATGGTGTTTTGAAACTGTCTGATTGACATTTATATTTCAATAAAATAAAAATAAATGGAAAAAAAAAGAACACAAGAGATGAAAGAAGCAGAGAAGAAGAGCACAAATTGTGTGTTGCTCAGGTGTGTACTGGGTACAGACCGGCAGCTCACACCAATTAGAGTTAAAAGAATAGACGGGACTAAAGGTGTGTCAGATAGACGTGTTATAATAGGCTAGGTATGGACAGCTTCAGATTGGGTCTCCTACCCACCCATTCATCCATTCAGTCTAACTTAGGACTGAACTAGTATATGAAGAAAGAGGAGGAGTTATGGGAAAAGTACTATATGTAGCAGAAATAATCTGTGAAGGCTCTGAGGTAGGAAAGAAAAAGAGGTATATGAGGCATAGAATGAAGGCCAAGAGCTGTCTAAAGGCTGTACTTCAGAAAATGTTATGTCCTTCTTATTTTTTTTTCCTTCTGCCTCTGTTCTTTTAAATGTATTTGGCACAGAGTCTACAGGGTCTCACTACACAGATTGGACTCATAGTGATCCTCCTGTTTTTGTCCTCCCAAGTGCTGGGATTACAGGCATGCACCACCACGGCCAATCTCAGCCGCTGTATCAGCATGCCTAGGGCATGGGGCCAGCATGGCATGCCACAGATTGAACCTTGGTCCCTGCATCTGCCTAAGCAGGTGTTTTCAATCTGCTGAGCTATGTTGCCAGCCCCTATCTCTGTTATTTTTAATAATTTTTATTTGAAATATAACTTGCAGGAAAGGACAAATTTTCAATGTTTTTCCCTGCAATGTTAGCAACTTTAACATATAAATATCAAAAAGATTTCTAGAATGCTCCCACTACATTGTTTGTAGTAGTCCTCAAACTGAAAGAAAAACTGTATACCAACAGTAAAACAGATAAATAAAACTTGTTATGGTCAAAGGACAAAACACTGTACAGCAACAAAAATAAATGAACTGTAGCTTCATGCAATAAAACATGCTAAGTTCAATGAAACAGACACAGAGAATAAAATGTTGTATGACTCAGTTTATATAAAATATCTAGAGCAGAGAATTCCCAGAGATGGCAAGCTGCTTCTACCTTCCTCCCTAGCCTCCTTTTGCTCTTTTCCTTTCCTTCCCGTATATCTAAGGACATACATAGGTAGAGATTTGTTTCTGGATGCTACAGTCTATTCCTTTGACCTGTTTCGTTTTCCTGGCACCAATATTCCCTCATTTACTGTACTTTTATAAGAAAGATTTATAGGCAAACATTGATATCATCTTGCCTTTCTTTTGCAACTGTCATATTCAAGACTGTGCTAGCTTTTTCACTATCTTTACATTTCCACATAAATTTAAGAATCAGCCTCTGGATTTTCATTTTAAAATATTACTGACATTTTGACTGGAATCTCAACAAGATTTAAGGATTCCTTGTGAAAATTAAGAAACCCATAAAGCCAACTGTTCCCATAAATAACATGACAAAGTTGTCCATTGCTAGTGTTCTTTGTCTCCTCTTCTCTCCTTTTCTCTTCCCCTCCCCCCACCTGTTCCATAATTTTCTTAAAATTCATTTCATTCAATTCACTTCTGGTTACTTGATATAGTTTTAGTATTATGGAGATGCCTTGTCTCTTAAATTTTATTTCTTGATGCTTTCTCCTGGCATAAATAAATGTTAGGATTTTGCTGATATCATCAGTGCTGACAAATTTGGCATATACGTTTAGATGTTACACATAACTAAGTTGTATCTTTTGTAAATAATGATAGCTCTCTTTGTTTTTAAGCTATAGCTTCTGATTTCTTTCCTGACCTTAACTTAACTTGCTAGTGTAAGGTTCCTTCCTCTGGTGCAAACAAGAAGCCAGAGGGAGCTAAAGAAAACCTTTACTGCTCTGTGGGGAAGGGCTGCTGAAGAGGAGCAAGGGCCCCCAGGGAGGGGCAGGGAGACAAAGAATTTATCCTTTTGGGTTGGGGGTGGAGTTGGCACGGGCTGCTTGGTGTCAGAACAGGTGCTGCTGTGTGAAACACAAAAGAGGAAATTGAGGGGGCCTGCTGGTTAGCTCAGTTGTTTAAGCGCCTGCTCACACAGACCCAGTCAGGCTCAGGATACCACGGTTTGATCCCCACCTCCACCTGCCTTATCAGACCCGCCCTTAAGGCAACCTAAGCCAGCCAAAAAGGAAAAAAGGGAAAACTGAGGTACACCAGGGGAAGAAGACAGAAGTTAGTCTAAGAGCACAGCCTTGTTGGTTTAGGATTCCCACACTGAGCTGGCCCGCTGTCAGGATGACCGGGTTGAGTATATCTAATACTATGATGAACAGAAACTGATAATAGATAATCTTGTCGCATTACTTAATTTCAAGAGGAAACTAATTATTAAAAGGATTTTTAAAGTGTAACAGGAAATTTCTTCCATTTCTATTTTTCCTTTAAAAAAAATTATAACAGTTGTGAAATTTATCAAATAATACTTATTTGAATATACTGAGATGATTAGATAATTTTTTTCTTTTACTATAAGAATGTAATTTTATTTTGATTGTCCTTAAATCACCCTTGAACTCCTGGAATGAGCCACTTAGTGATGACACATTAGTCTTGTGTTTTTTCTTGTTTTCTTATGTAAAGATGTTGCACTAGCTTTTGTGAGAACTTTCATGGTGTAACTTTTCCTTTTGTAATATCCTTACTGAGTCTAGTATCAAAGTTATGTTAGCTTTCTGAAATGAGCTGAGAACTACCTCTTTCTGTAAGAGTTTAAATTTGATTTTGTTTTCTAAAATTTTGAAAAAAGTTTTCCAATGAAGTCATTTGGGCCCAGACTTTCCTTTCCAGAGGATTTATTTATTTATTTTTATGGGGACAGCCAGATAGCTCAGTGGACTACAGTGCCTGCTTCGGCAGGTCCAGGGACCTGGGTTGGCTCTCTGGTGCTCTGTGACAGCCCTGCCCCCGATGCACACTGACACAGAGATTGAGACTGGGCATGGTGACACTCATCTGTAATCCCAGTGCTTGGGAGCCTGAAAACAGGAGGATCACTATGAGTCCGATCTGTGTAATGAGACCCTGTAGACCCTGTACTAAATACATTTTTCAAAATAGAATTGTATTTATTTTTATGTATTTGGTTGTTGCAGGGCCTCGCTACACAACGCAGGTCAGGCTTGCGGTGATCCTCCTGCTTTCAGCCTCCCCAGAGTTGGCTTACAGGCGGGATCCGCCACGCCCAGACTCTGGCCAGCTCAGCCTACCTTGGGAGTGGGGCTGATGCAGCACGTGGTGCTGGGGATTGAGCCGCAATCCTTGTGCTTGCCTAAGCTTGCCTAGGCAGAGGGTTTAAACTGAGAGTTAATTTCTAAACGGTATGGAGATGCTTAGATTTTTCTATTTCATTTATGTCAGCTTTGGTAAATTATGTTTTATCCTAAGACTTTATCAGTTTCATCCAAATTTCTTAATGTACTGGCTTAAAGCATTCATGAAATCCTGTATTATTTTTATAGCACCTGTGGGCTTTGTGATAGTGATCCCATTTCATTTTTGATAGTTAAATTATCTCTTACCTTTCTGATCAGTCTGCCTAAGACATAATAAAATTTATTAGATTTTCCAAGGAACCAATACTGACCTTGTTGATTTTTTGTTTTACATTTATTTTCTATTTATTTATTTCTGCTCTTTGTTGTTTACTTTCTTTAAATTACTTGAGGATAAATTGCTGTTCTTTCTTGAGATTTTTGAGGGGGCTACTTAGATATCTGACTTTCCGCCTTTCTTTACTAACAAAGGGATTCAAGATTACAAACATATTTCCTCAAGGTTTTAATCCTTTATGCAATGGCCAGAGTAGGCTCCCTCTATCCTTCCAGGTAGTCACTTTGTAATTTTATTTAGCTTTTATGCTTCTGACTAGGGGTGTTAATCTAATGCATGAAATTTATTGTAATCAGAAACATAAAATGTGGATTCTTAAAAATCAGAGTCATAATGGAAAGAATTAAATGTTACAGATAGTGGTTGCTGCAACACTTTTTAATGTAATGGACTTTGTCCTGCAAAGTATGACCACTGATAGGGATGGCCAGATCTGCATTTTAGAATGATTTGTATTAATGTAACTAATATTCATTCAATAAATACAGCTTGGGAGGCAATGTAACAATAGTTGGGTAGGGAGTCTAGAGTCAAGCTGCCTAGATTTGAACACCAGGATTACTAGCTATATGTGACTGGGGGAAAATTATTTAATTTGATTTGGCTTCCTCATCTATAAAGTAAGAGCAGCAATAATAACTACCTCTAAATTTACTATGGGAGAGTAAGTGAGATGCTGGCTGCCACATCAGTAAATTAACACTTCTAACCTACAACTCGATAAACCTACAACTTTTAACCTACAACTTGGTAAATTAACACTTGATTTCTCAATTAACTGTTAATTTATATCCCCCTTTTTTGTTTAGTTTTGTCACAGATGTGTTCCATTGCCATTCACATATTGTAGGTGCATGAATTCAGCAAAATAATCCAATATAGTCCAGTAGTCCATAATAGTAGTGGGTTATCCACAGAACTGGAAAGGTCAGAGGTTGTTGACTTGAGCCTTTTACAGCTTAGCATATTAATATGGCTTTACTTTTTATACTTCATGTTTATACTTTTCTGCTAGATGGTTAAGACCAAGATAAGGCAAGACTATACAGTTACAAAAACTGTAACTTTTGTATCTGACGAGGTGAGTCAAATCCCCTCAGGATTTACCCTGAAACCCTGCACAGCAGTTTGTAGATCTTTTGTCAGTGTCAATCATGTGGATGAGTCACGGCCATTGCTTGACCAATTTGCTGTGAAAGCCTGATAGAATGTTTTCTCTCTAAGTGACTCTCTTAGGCACACTCTATATCAGCAAACCATTTTGTAGTGGAAAAAAATATGTATATACAAAAGAATTAGGATAGATATATACCTACTTTCTCTTAGTTCAGTGAGAAGAAAGATTTATACTCATAGTGTTTAGACAAGATATCATGTCTGCATCTTGTACTATGAATAAGTGTTATGAAGACAATATGCAATGTATTCATTATTATAACTGTCCTACTAGCCTGTTTTGAAACTGTCTCATTGCTATTTTTCTCAATAAAATTAATTAAAAATAATGATTTCTTAATTATTGTTAAAAATAATGACGATTCTGTACATTTTAGATTCAGAAAGGTAAATATCACCGAGCTTGTAAACAGCAATGCTAGGATTTGATTACAGATACAGGTGTCTCCAAACCCAACGGCTCAACATGAGTGAACATGAAATGAATTGGAAGAAGAAGCATAGCAAGGTGGCTGATGCAGTGCCACAAGAACAACACGACAGGAACCTAAATTTGAGTGATGACAGTGCAAAAGGGAAAGGAAAGAAGAAATCTGAGAGGCTTAGTGGAAGGAGCACCAGACTCAATGACTAACAGGATGGGAGTGTGGGGACTGTGAATAGTCAGACCTGAGTCATCATGCTAAGCTCGAGTGACTAAATCCTTAGTGATACAAGAAACTGAAATGGGAGGAAAGGGGGAGGGGAGGTCTAAGGGAGGTGTTTCACTCAGTTGGGGACATATAGGGAGAGAGCCTTCAGGACCAGACGCAGAACTGGAGAGTGCAGAGAGGTCAGGGCTGCCCAGCTGAGCCCTGGAGAGGAGGTAGTTAAAGCTTGAGCAGTGTATGTGATCCCTAAGTGAGAGAATAAAGAGATAGGAACAAAACCCCAAGGATTGAACCTTGGGACAGAGCCAATGTTTATTTATGGATATTCTGGAAGGGAATAAATAGACATATAGATAAGGGAACTGGTGGATGTAATCTACTCAGACTTTCAATAAGCCTTTGGCAAGATTCCATTTCAAAGACTGTTAAGAAATCAGGGCATGATGGGTACATGTGGAAAGTGGTCTTATAAGGGAACAGGAATGGGTGCAGAAACAGAAAATAAAGGATAAGGATAAGTGAATATTCGGTCACTTCTCCAGGAAGATAATCATAAAGGATCAGTGTTAGGTCTTTCCCAGAAATATTAATATGGCATTTCTAATAAAATCTTCATATTTGCAGTGGACATTGAAATATTTCTAGAAGTAAAATACCAAACTGAAGAGATAAGGTGGCAGAGAGACCTTAATAGTCTGTGTGCAAGGGCAAAACCCAACACCCCGCACGGTTCAGGCTCCTTTTCCCTATAAATGAGCTGAGTCCATTTGTTATCTGAGGGGATTTAAGGGGCTTTCCCCAACCTCTTGGGCCTCAGCATGAATTTTTCCCTCTTTCTTGGATCCAGTGGCCCTGGCTGTAGTATCTGGGTCAAGACAACCCAGCCATTTGCTACCATTCACCTGCTGTGTGTGAGGTGCTATGTAAGTACCAGAACAAACTCAGTCCTTCACAAGGCTGCTGATGAGAGTTTCTGCTTTTATCAGCTTCTAGAACACTATTACTTACAGGGAGAGTTAGCATAGAGATGGTTAGCTGTAACCACGTACACATCTGATCTACATTTCCCAGTCTTTCTGGAGGAGGAGTTGGAGTCAAGTGTTAGCTTTGTTGTAAACAAAAGGAAAGATTTTCACTTCTGCGTCTAGGCAGCTGACAATATGCTCCATCTCACAATTCCTTGGCAACTTTTACTGGGCTTCATGATAGAAAAATAAGTGAGACTTGTGTTAAGTTTCCAACTTTAGCAAGTGATAACATGGAAGCTTTCTGTCTCATAACCAAGCCCATCCTGTGTACACTAAGTAGTACATACACTTCCCTCCTCAGGAACTGAGAGTCTGTTCCTGAATTCCTATTGGCTGATTGGGATACTGCTACCTATCGTTGCCTTCAAATATTACCTTTTCCGAGGCCCCTATCTTGATATCTTTTATTCAAGAACCACCCTCTGTGTCTGCTTGATCTATTGTCAACTTCTGTCTTCCCAGAACTGATACTTAATCTTTCTGTACAACACTGATAGGAATTTCACTATAGATGAAGGTGTCTCTGTTCTGTGACTTGCCGTTAGCCATGTGTGGTTATGAGGACTTACAAAGAAACTACTAGAAGTGAGCAAAAGAATGTTTAGTTTTAATTAAAGTAGCTACTCATAGAAATTATAACCCCACATGTACATAGTACAACTAAAACACCCTCAGTGCCCTGTCTGTCCAATCTGTGCTTTCCATAATATGTTCTAATGCACTGTTGCTAATGTCCCAGTCCTTATCAAATCATGAGGCAGTGTTAAAAAAATGCCTGGTAGATCTATTTAAAGGTTGGCAATGTTCTGAAATAAAAATTCTAGTGTATTTAAATAAATTGAAGGATTTGGAGTCAAATCCAAGGAACACATTTGGATTTATCAAAGATTATTGCTGAGCTCAATATCTGCTTGTTGTAGCCCTAACAATCAGCAAAATATTGAATCAAGCCTCCTTAGTGTGTAGGTAGAAAAATTTGACAAAAACTAATTAAAGAAAAACCCAAAGTAAACTAAAGATTACCACAATGTTCCTTTACCAAGTCTCAAGAAAGAAAATTGAAAGGAGAGCATAAAACCACACTGTGTGGTTTTTCAAGGTTAAAAAAAAAGAAAAAAAAACACTTCAGAGATTAGGGATCATTTAATTGCTGGGAACAGACCCCTTATTCAAACTAATTTAGGGTAAGGAGCTTAATATAAAGATAAAACAGCCCATTTCATCTATATACAAAGACAGGAAACAAGGCAATATAGAACTCAAGAGTTCTCAAACTCAGGTGTTGAAATTTCTTCATCCTGGCTCAGGGCAGAATGATTTCTCTCCCACTTTTATTCTTTTTTGTTCTGTATTCTGCTTAGGACTTACTCTGTGTCTACTCTATGTTTTTTCCTATAACTAAATCTAGGCTTATGCCTTTAGTACTGTGCCTCTAAAACACTCACATGCTCTATTCCTTGTTTACATGCATCACCTGAGCCATTATCTCAGGAAACAAATTCTCCTAGAAGAGAATCTGCTTGTTTGCCAGTGTCCCTATAAGCTGCCATGGAGAGGAGAGTTGCATGGTACAGAGGATTGTTTCCTAGAATTGTGGGTGGGTTGGTTTCCCAAGAAAACCAGGATGAGGAAACAATAATTATATCTATCACACCCTCCCTTACTTTATGTATGAAGAAAAAAATACAAAGAAATTCAAGTGCTTTGTCTAAGGTCTTAATTTCTTTCTTTCTTTCTTTCCTTCTTTCTTTCTTTCTTTCTTTCTTTCTTTCTTTCTTTCTTTCTTTCTTTCTTTCTTTATATTTTAGGGAAAGGTCTACAGGGTGTTCAGGGTGTCACTACTAGATCGGACGCATGGTGATTCTCCTGTTTACAGCCTCCCAAGTGCTGGGATTACAGGCGCACACCACCACACCCAGTCCCAATTGCCATCCCAGTGCACCCCATGGTGGAGCTGGCACAGCAGGTCCAGGGACGAAAGCCCCAGCCCCCGAATCTGCTTGTAGATGCTTTAATCCACTGAGTTATTTTGCTGGCCCTTTAAGGTTTTAATTTCTTTTCTTTTTCCTTACACATTTTTTTAACATTTGAACAATAATAACAAAAGTCATCACGTATTGAGTATTTACTGTGTAACAGCACTGTGCTGTTTATAAGTATTACTATATATAATACTGATATATATTTTAGGAATTAGATATTCTTGTGTACTTTTTATTTATACGGAAACAGATTCAGTGCAGTTAAGTCATTAGGCCAAAATCAAATATTAAGTCTGGGAGAGAGGCAGGTTTAGTTTATAATATTCTGAATGGAAAGTTCTTAACTTGTATGCTATACTCTTCTTTGCCTCACAGAACAGGTGATAGGGAATTTGTCATACCAAAAGTTGATCAAAAAGATGACTGTGTTAGGATAACTTGGATTTCAGAACCACTACTAGACTAGCACTGCCCGGAAGACCCACATAGCTGTAAACAAATAAGGTGAAAGACCCCCCCGCACATCAACTTTATGGCTGACTTCCGGGGTCCAGCAAAGCACAAAATAAATTTTTGTTGAAAGAGGACAGAAGAAAGGTATCAGGGAGGAAACTACACCTTCCAGCAATGTGTCCCTTAGGTGTCTGTTTCCAGTAAATAGACTCCTGAACCAGGAAAGAGCAAGCAGGAGACTATTTTCCCTTCAAAAGAACTCTCAGTATAGAGAAGAGAAACAGACTAGTTAGGAGCCGGGGAGATGGCTCAGTGGAATAAGCGCTTCCCTGACAAGTGCAAGGGCCCCAGTTCAATCCTCAGTTCTGCAAAAAAAAAAAAAAAGAAAGAAAG
>PVKA01039045.1:0-19758 GCA_004027165.1 Ctenomys sociabilis
CTACCATACCTAGTTAAAAGCATCTATTTTTTAAGACTTTTTAGCAACAACTTTTCTCGACCTATAGAATGAGCAAAAGGCAGGATGAGCCTAGCTCACACAATACCAGATAAGGCTCCTCGTTCTTCGGTGTCACTGTCACTATCCAAGATGTCATTGTGCTTCTCAATGTCTGCCAGAGACTGGCCGTAGTGTGTCAGCTCTTCATCTTCATTCAGGTTGTAGATGTTCTTTTTCTCATGATGTCGCTGACAGAAGAGTCAGAAAAAAGCCCAGTTACCTAAAGTTACCTCAGCTTCCCATCTGAGAGGTGGCGTGGCTAAACTAGAGCTGACAGAGGGTTTCTTATACAAGCCAGCAATCCAGGCAAGCCTCAGGGAAGTCGTGTCTTTGCCCAGCACCACCCTTGCCCTGGGCCTCTGCCAGACAGAGGGGAAGGCAGTGCCTTCAGTGACAACTGTGGGACATGGTGCGGCAATTCTGCATGACTGGTGATGCCCGCATAAGACTGCTCCTGTCCTGGCCTCCCCGGACAGGTGCAGGTCTGGAGACCTATTCCCAGCCTGTGCTCAGCACCTAGAGATGTGACTGGCCAATGGGGAGACCACCTTCTCCCTGTGTGTGGCCTTCAGCAACATCTGCAGCAAGAGGCCAAAAGTAGACTTCCTCCAGCTCTCCCTGTACCTGCTGTTCCAAAGCAAACCTCCTCAGCATCTTCTCCTCTGGGCTCATGCTGCTGCTGTACTCTCCAAAGCGCTTGTCTTTAAATACATTGGACTTATCCCTTTCTTTGTACTCCTTCAGTAAAGTCTGGGTACGCTATAAAACAGAAGATAAATAAATCTCACAAAACATCCCTGTGACTTCTACCAAGTGCGAGCTTTAATGCTCAGAGTTACATGCTATGATGTTGAAGTTGAGCCAGGCTCTGGGGTTGGTAACAAATCTCTGCTAGTACCAACTCTGGTACAAAAAAATCAACTCATTCTTAGTGAAAGAGTAATTTTTGTTCTCTTTAGTTTACCTGTTGGTGCTGAAAGAAAGGATGAGTAAAAAAGCCCAAGACCCCAGCTAAAGACACCTTCCAGTGGCAGTGGCAGCTCAGCACTGTGTTTGTTAAGGTGACTCACAGCCTTTTCCCTGGAGAAAGCACTCCCACGTGAAGACTCTGCTAGGAAATGCAGTTATGCTTTCACATGTGATGTTTAGCAGGCCACATCCCTTTCCCCTGAGCAGCAGCACTAGCAGGCTGGGGCAAGAGCATCCACTAACTCAAGGCCGGTCTGGCCTACACAGTGAACCTGAGACCGGCCTGAACAACAGTGGAACCCTGCTTTGAAAAAAAAGTGAACTTAACACAGTGCCTTACCCATCGCAAAGGGTCAGTAACTATCTTAATAACAAGGCTACAATTCACCTTAGATTCAAACAAACTAAGGCACAACTACAAAGGTGATGCGGGGATTGCCCTACACTGCGGTGCCACAACCGACCAAAGGGGAGCAGCCAGGTAGCTCAGCCCAGGACTCGCACTCAGCAGCAGGCCTGCAGGTGCGCACCAGCTCGGAGCCCCTCCTGCCGGCCTGGAAGGCCTTTCCGAGCTCCATGTTGTTGCACTTCCTCCTGCCCGAGACCTCTGGTTTCTATGGGACTCAGCCTTCACTTTCTACTGAGCAGCAGCAATTCCCTGCCCTGCCCCGCCCCCAAAACTGAGGTCTGAGCAACCCACCCAGAACTGGTGATCTCAGCTGGACTTTAGCAGCTCTGGGAGGCAAGAAACAAAGCAAAAACCACAAGTTGAGACCAGACAGTGAAGGAACCTGAGGATATTGTTGGTGGGGGGCTCACTACCTACTAAATGTGCTACTTAATTCTCACACTCACCAGGGGCAGAATGCACATTACCACTGTATAAATGAGAAAATCAGCACTAAAGAGGTAAAGACAAGGGCCGGCGGTATAGCTCAGCAGACTAAGCGCTTGCTTAGGTAAGCGTAGGAACCAGTGTTCGATCCTTGGTTCCCCTAGCCGCGCCGGCCCCGCCTTCGCGTGCGCTGAGCCAGCAATGCAATCCGGGCGCGGTGGCGCGCGCCTGTCATCCCAGCACATGGGAGGCAAAAAGCAGGAAGATCACTATGAATGTGGGCTGCATGCATAGTGAGACCCTGCACCAAAAAAATAGAAAAAGACAACCCCCCCCCAAAAAAAGAGGTAAAGACAGATGTATCCCATAGGCCATACTACCCTTCTCCCCCTTGGCCAGACTAACATTGCTGCCCCACAGAGTGTACTGGTAAGTGTACTGGTGTAAGTCCACCAGGCATCTACTATAATACAACCATCTCCATGCAGTAGAGATGGCAGTTCATCTGATTCGAAGCTCACCTGAGTTGTACAACATGTGACTGAGTACACAGTGCAGACTCATGTTTTTGTGTTTGAAACAAGGTCTCACTACACAGTTCATGCTGGGCTTGAACTCACTATGTAGTCTGGGCTGGCTTCAAACTTGCCGTGAACCTCCTGCCTCAGCCTCCCGAGTCCTGGGATGACAAGCATGCATTTCCATGCTCAGCTTAGACTGTAAACTTTTTTTTTTTTTTGTCTTTTTTGTGACAGGGTCTCTGTACAGTTCAGGCTGGCCTCAAACTCACTTTGTAGCTCAGGTTGGTCTCGAACTCACAACAATCCTCCTGCCTCAGCCTCCCAAATGCTGGGATTACAGGCATGCACCACTTTAGACTGTAAACTCTTGAAGGCAAAGGCTAAGGCTGTGTACCTTTGCCTCCCCAGTAGCCGGAACAGAAGTTAGCTACATGTGCTCAGTGTGCACACTAGCACTTGGGAGGATGAACTTTCTAGCTGAGCACGGACTTGGGCAGCTCAGTAAGACCTGCTCTCAAAAACAAAAATCTGCATTCAGTAAAGCCTGAAGGCTTTGCAGATACTGAACCTGAAATGCAAACCCCAGACTTTTATCAGCTGTGTGGCTTACCAGCTGAGAAGTTTATTTTTTCTTTATGTACTTTAGTTTAGAGACAAGGTCTCACTAAGTAACCCAGGCTGGCCTTAAACTCCCCATTCTGTGTCTGAGTGGGGGCATTACAAGTCTACACCACCAAGCTCACTCTACTCTGCACCTTAATTTCTTCACCAACTTACTAGTTTATCTTCCTAAAAGTACCAATAAATATTGTCTCAAAAAAGTCCAAGGGTGAGGTGTAGTGGCACACACCTGTAGTCCCAGCACTGGAGGCTGAAGTAGGAGGACAGCAGCGAGTCTGAGGCCAGTCTAGGATATAAGTTCAAGGCCAGCACGCACGACACAGCCAGACCCTGCCTCAAACTCGTGCACCCCCTAAAATCCGAGGAACATGTCTTGCCAGGTGCCACTTGTTGAACTGAATGTGAAAGGCAGGTACAGAAAACTCTGGAGGCCATAAACAGAGAAAAGATGGAAGCTATGAGCCTTTCCACAAAAGGCAGCATTTGGGTACCCGAGGGGCAAGGTCACCCGCTTCAGGGGAGGGACGTCCTCCCAAGGTCTATGGAGCAGCCCATAAGACCTCTATCCACGGTTCCCGAACTGGCAAAGCCTAAAGAACAGTTAGGAGTTGCTAGGTCTCCCAGGCAGCTCCAAAGGAATTAACTGCTCCAGAGGCCCAGCACCACCAAAACCACGCTCGCAGACGTCCCCGGGCGCTGCAGTTTTCAAGCGGAAGATCAGCGCAGGCAAAGGGAAGCAAGGAGACAGAATCACCCAGTGCATGAGGTCATAATCTCCACTTTACAGACGGGGAAACGGCGGCACCACGAAGGACACGGCTGCCTCGAGGCCCTGCGGCCAGCCTTTGGGGACCTAAACGTGGGCGGCGCCCCTTACCTTCCTGATGGCCCGCGCTCGTGACACGCCGGGCAGACCCACGTCGTGGCGCGTCTTCCTCCCCAAGATCTGGAACTTTTGCCTGTTCACTTTCACCTCGAACGGGTTAGGGTTGGCCTTCGCCGGCGCCTTGCAGGCCTGCCTCTGCAACCCGGCCGTCCTGGCCTTGCCCATGGCGCACACGCGAGCGACTGGGGTGCCGCTGTCCTCTACGCTGGCAAAAATCAGAGGCTGAGATCCAGACGCGACTACGCGGGTAAAGCGTGTGGCAGAACCGAACAGACCCTCATCTCGCGACAACTGCGCAAGCAGCTCACCCAACCCTGATTTCGCAAGAACAGGACAGGTCCGGGAAGTCACCGACTGGCATCCGCTCCGCCCACAAGCCCTTATTGGTTGAACGACTACAAGTCCCAGCAGGCCTCGCTCCTGTGAACTCCTGGCGCGGGACTTTCGCCAAGAGAGGGCTCCGGCGCCCTCTTCTGGGAAACCGTTAGGCCGGGGCCCACCGCCAAGCGGGTAGCGGCAGGCGACGGCGCCCCCTGCCGGTAAGCCCCCTGAGTGGTGGGGCGTGGCTGAGGCTCAGGTTCGCGCGGGCCTTGCGACCTGGCAGAAAGAAGCGAGAGCGACGGCGCGGTGGCGGTGACTGGGTCGCTCGGTCGCTGCCCGCTGGAGCCCGCGGCTAGCTCTTCCCAGGCCCACCCGGTCGGCGGGGGCGGCGACGGCGGAGGCGGCAGGTCCTCTGCCCCGAGGCGCTGTCCGGTGTCGCCCGAGATATGTGCTTTGGCTGCGGCAGTGGCGTCCCCTCCTGCCCAGCCTTCCCCGCCTCCTCGGCCCCGCAGAGTCCGACGGCACCGGAGGCGGCGGCGGCGGCGGCGGCAGCGACGGCGGTTGATGGAGCTGCAGAACCTCACGGCTAATGCGTTGCTACTGAGAGCGCGGCTCGGTGGGTGCGCCGCGGTGCCGTACTGGGTTCCCCGATTCCCGGGGACCTCGCCACCCCTTGGGCTCTGATCCCAAGGGGCCGACCCAGGTCCTGCGGTCTGGCCCTCGGGAGCGGGTGGTCCGCGCGAGATCAGCCTGGACCCGCTAGTGAACACTATGTCGGGAGGAGGGGGCGTGGCAGTCTCCCGGGCTTCGGGTGAAAGTCCGGGATAGAGGTACCCCGGAAGCTGTGATGTTGCTGACACCCGGTGCTAAGTATCAGTGTGCAATTCAGGACGAAAATCCTCTATTAACAAGCCTATAATTCTCAATACATTGGAAATCCAGAGTGACAAACATTGCTCAGGGATTCCAGAAGTGAGTGTAGCCAAGAATTGCATTCCGAACTAAAATTAGGGCTCAGAAAGACTTGCGTTTATTTTATTTATTTATTTATTTATTTATTTATTTATTTATTTTTTGTCTTTTTGAGACAGGGTCTCACTATGCAGTTCAGGCTGGCCTTAAGCTCAAATGTACATTAGTTTTAGACAACCTACATGACCTGTTTCTTTTTCCCCCTAAAAAACAATGCCTCCACTCCAAATAAATCACGGTCAAAATAAACGAAGATGACATCAGTCCCATTTGTCTAAAATCCTGATGTTGTGTGCAAGAATCAAAGTTTTAATTCTGAGTAGCAGAGAAGGAAAAGAGACTATGTTCATAGCAGTGCCAACATTTGAAGTGGGGCCTTACATATTTCATCACCTACAAAGGAAGTAGTTAACCCTGAAAGAGATTACCAAAAGAATAAAAAGATGGGCAGGGGAGATGACTCAGTGAAAGAAGCGCTTCCCTGGCAAGCTCAAAGGCCTGAGTTCAATCTCTGGTTCCGCCAAAAAAAAAGAATAAAAAGACAACTCAGTTGAAAGAAAGAAAGAAAGAAAGAAAGAAAGAAAGAAAGAAAGAAAGAAAGAAAGAAAAGAAAGACTTTCGATTAAAAAGCAACGAAGTAGTAAATAAATCAGATAAACTATACCCATTTATGGGCCAGGGAGATGGCTCAGTGGAATAAGTGCTTACCTGACAAGCACAAGGGTCTGAGTTCAATCCCTGGTTCGGCAAAAATAAGTAAATAAATCAGAAAAAAGCAACGAAGTGCCAGGTGTTGTGGAGTAAGTCCCTGACCCCAAATTTTTTTAAAAGACTAGAAACATAGTTGGGGTGAAAAGGCCCAACATTCAATCCCCAGAACCATTAAAAAAAAAAAAATTATCCCACTCCTGTGAACTTTGTCCTGCAGTAGATCTCTGTATTCACTTGAATGTTTCTGAACTGTTTCTTTTTTTTTTTTTTTTTTTTTTGGCGGAATCGGGGCTCAAACTCGGGCACTTGCGCTGAAGCACTTATTCCCCTGAGCCATCTCCCCGGCCCCTCTGAACTATTTCTGTCTCTCCTATACCTTATTGTATCTAATAATCTTTTTATAAGGAGGGAGGTATAGCTCAGTGTAGCATGCGTGGTTCGTGTACCCCAGACCCTGGATCCCATCCCTTACAGGAGGGGTAAGGTCTGAAAAAGTCCTCAGCCTTTCCTTCTGTTTGAGCAATGACCATGTATTTATTTTTAATCATAAAAAAAGACTGGAAAGAGAATCAGGCCCTGATTTTCTGTTAATACCCTCACCTTTCAGCTCTCAGCTGAGCATTGTGACTATCACTCTGCACTCCAGATGGTGCGTGGGAGGGGCTGGGCATCGCGGGAAGTCAGGTCTGAGTTAAGTCTAAACCTGTGTTCATACCCCTCTACCTTCACATCTGGGCATTATGATGTTCAAACAGAAACTACTGTTCAAAGGAAACTTCATTATAATGCTGCAGGGATTGAACAAGGAGGTAAATATAAACATTCTATAAATGCCAAAAAAACCCCTACAAAACCAGTATCTTCTCCACAAAAGTGCAGAACAACAGTGATCATTTCCAAAAAGAGAGTTTTAATTTTTGTTCCATAGGATGTATTGTACTAACACTGTAATGTGATTTTTAGGAAATCTGCCCTCAGTGAACAAGACTATTATTTATTGCTTTTTGGAAGGAGCCTTTATGTACAGTTTTGTTAATATTGAAAGAAATTGAATATAAATGTTAGAAATACATAGACATATGCTGAGTGTTTGTTATAATTTAGAACTGTTTCCCCAAGCTAATAACTATTTGCCTGCTTCAGACAAGTAAACCCAAAAATGTATGCATGGTGGCACATGCCTGCCATCCCAGCACTCGGGAGGCCCTCAGCAGGGTTACTGCCTCAAGTTCAGCCTAGGCAGTATAGTGACTTTACAAGTCTTTGTCTCAAAATAAAATAAAAAAGAACCAGGGATATAGCTCAGTGCAGAAACCCTGAATCTTAAAAAACAAACAAACAAACCCTGAATCTAACCTTGTTCTCTCTCTCTCTCTCTCTCTCTCTCTCTCTTTCTCGCTCTCTCTCTCTCTCTCACACACACACACACACACACACACACACACACACACAGCCCAAGACATTACTTCTTCCAACATGTGAAAGCCCTGACAAGAAGACACTTTAGGGGCTGGGGAGATAGGTTGGCGGCATAAGCACCCACCCGGGAAGCGCAAGGTCCAGAGTTTGATCCCTGGTACCACATGTCGTGCCAGACCTGGAACCAGCCCAGGTGGCACATACCTATAATCCCAGCACTACTAGTCTCCTGTGTAAATAGATATAAATACAGGTACAGGTACAGATATAGAAAAAATACTGTGAAACAGGAAGTTCTCTGATGGACACCAAAACTGTTCTGATTTTCAACTTCCCAGCCATCGGAACTGTGAGAAACAAGTTTCTACTGTTTCTGTCTCAGTTTATAGTACTTTGTTGGGTCAAGGAGATGGCTCAGTGGAATAAGTGCTTCCCTGGCAAGCACAAAGGCCTGAGTTCAATCCCTGGTTCCACCAAATATAAATAAATAAATAAATAAATACAGTACTTTGTTGTAGCATCACAAACAGTCTAAGCTAGTTTCAAACAGATTTTTTTTTTTTTAAGACAGGGTCTTGGTTCAGGCTGGCCTTGAGCTCAGGCTGTAGCCCAGGCTGGTTTCAAACTTGAAACAATCAAAAAAAAAAAAAAAAAAAAAAAAAAAAAAAAAAAAAAAAAAAAAAAAAAAAAAAAAAAAAGAAGAAGAACAAAAGACAAATAACAACAACAAAAAAAAAACTTGAAACAATCCTCCTGCCTCATGCTCCCAAGTGTTGGGATCACAGATGTGCATGACTATGCCTGCCTATCCTTTTTCTAATTTAGGATTTTTTACTTATAGTCCCAGTACTCAGGAGGCTAAGGCAGGATGATCAAGTTTGAGGTCAATCTGGGCTACATAGTGAGTTCAAGGTCAATCTAAGACTACAAAGCAAGATCTGATCTCAAAAAAAAAAAAAAAAAAAAAAAAAGATTTTTTTCTATTTAATATATTTGTTAAGCAACTTAGGACCTTTGTTTAAATGCACTTACATTCTTTTATATCATACTTTTCATTAGACGTTAACCCCGTTTTATCTCTTGTACAAATTCACAGCCTCCATAATTATGTGATATGTGCATTTAAAGTTGGTTTGGGTCTACCATTGTTACTATTTTGATCTAAGGTGTCCCCCTCATTCTCGTGTGTATGGAAGGGGATGGGTCCTGGGGCCCTGTCCTGTCAGTGGATCAGACTTTTGGTGAGTTGGCAGCTGAAGGTGCTGTTCAGATGCAGATTGGTTGGAGGTGGTGTGAACTGGAGAGTTAAACTTGTTCCCAGCTCCTCCCTTCTCTTGCTGCTTCCTGGGTGCTGTGGGTTGAAACCCTTCTACTGCACCATGCCTTGTGTCATCCTGTGCCTGCCCAAGAGCCACTGATTGCCTGGACTGATACCAAGGCAGAAAGACCACACCTTCAAGTGGTGGGGATGGGCAATAGTGTTGGGACAGTGGTTCAGCCACACATGTAGCAAGTCTATTCTGAGTTCTGGTTGTGGTGTTGCAGCAGCTTCTTTAACATCTAAAGCATGGCTAATCCACTCTGTTATCATTAGCACTACTTTTTGCTAAGGCTTCCTCAGAATTGTTTTGGCTACAAAGTGCTAACTTAAGCAAATAGAACATATATGGAAGGGGTTGGGGACTTAGCTGTATGTTCATGGCAAATGTGAGGTCCTGAGTTCGATTCCTAGTACTTCCCAAAATATTTATGGAAAAGATATGGGGTAGCTCAGAGAATCAGAACAACAGCCTAATTTAATAGCTAGGCTGGAAAATACAGGCTTGATCTATAGATTTATTTATTCAGCAGATATTTTCAAGTACCTGTTGTATTGTAGAAATGTTCTAAGTGCTGTCCCTATAACAATAAACAACATGGCCAGAAATTTCTGCCATTATGGAGACCACATTCTCTGTGGATTTTTACTTATTTCTTTAAGTTGGTGCATAATAATTGTCTGTATTTGTAGAGTATAATACAGTATTTCAATAAATATGTGCATATAATGCACAATGATCAAATCAGGGTGATTTACATATCCACACTTAAATATTTAGCATTTCTTCATGTTGGGAACATTCAAACCTTTTTTTTTGTCTATTGTGAAATATACAATTAATTGTTGTTAAGCATAGATACCTTATCTTACCTATAGAACATTAGAAGTTGTAACCCTGAGCCAGCCAAAAATAAAAATAAAAAAGAAAACATTAGAAGTTGTAATACCAACACTTAGGAGGCTGAGGCAGAAGGATCATTGTGAGTTTGAGACCAGCCTGGGCTACACATTGAGACCCTGTCTCAAAACAAAATAAAGAATGTTAGAGATTACTCCCATGGAGGCCATTTTCTTATAGCGTGGCCAACATGAGATGAATGCACAGACACATGATATGCTAGCAAAGGTGGAGTGCCAAGACAGAAGCCAGCGCAGGATGGGGTGACACAGGTCCAGTGTTGTGGGCAGCTACAAGGCTGAGCAGGGGCCATGATCCGTAAGCAGGGCTCAGTTGTCATGGCTGTTTCTCCCTCATTGTGCCCCATTCCTGCAAGACTCACTGCAGCAGGAGGCAGAGCGTCATTTGACTGGCTGGGGAGGCTTCTGTTCTTCCTGGCACCCTCAGTAGTGGGAACCAGGACTGGGGTGACAGTGCCCCGGGGTATGCAAGGTGGGATGGCAGCAGGAAAGACTCATACCCAGCAGACAGGAGGATGCTGTCCTTGCTGCTTTCTTAGTTTTCCCCACTCTGACTTCATCATCTTCTCTGTAACTTTGTAATCCTTCCAGTTCAGAATGCTCTCTGTCCTCTGGGAATTTGGAACTTGGGGTTCATAACACAGCACTGTGCATGGCTTTTTCTTTAGATAAATTGAAACCAGGGATCAAACTCAGGCCCTTGTGCTTGCCAGAGAAGCGCTTATTCCACTGAGCCATCTCCCAGACCCCTTGAAATCTAAGGACAGGACATTATCATTATTCTTCCCACCCCATATGGGGGATTGAATTTAGGACCTTGTGCTTGCCAGACAAGAGCTTATTCTACTGAGTTATCTCCTTGGCCCTCAGAACATTATTCTTGTCTTCCTTTTTTGATTCCTTTCAGTGCTGCCCACGTACCTAGTACTCAGTAAAACTTGGAGATTAAGGAGTTGATTTGTTATTTTTGTGGAATTCAAGAGAGTGAAATATATGCTGAACACTAAAAGATGAGATTGATAGGGAGGACATCAGGAATGTCCCAATTGGCTACAGAGCCTTAAGATTAAAGAGCATAGAAAGCTCATGTCAGTGAGGTTTTTTTTTTTTTCTTTTTTGTATTTTAGGGAAGGGTCTACAGGGTGTACACAGTCTCACTACTAGATCAGACTCCTAGTGATCTGCCTGTTTACAGCCTCCCAAGTGCTGGGATTATAGGCATGCGCCCAATCTCTAGAAGGAGGGTTTTTGTTTTTGTTTTTTGTTTTTTTTGGCTACTTCAGGGTGCCTTAAGAGCAGGTCTGGTGCAGCCTCTGGAGCTGGGAATCAAACCGTGGTCCTGTGTGGTCCTGACTGCATTTGCCCAAGCAGCACTTTAAACAACTGAGCTATCCAGCAAAGCCCCCAGCATGAGGGCTTGTCTGTCCCGGCAGGGTGCTGAATTCTTTCTAAGTCTGCTCTGCTGCTCCTGGGCTATAATCAGTTCTGACATCAGACTGAGACTAATTTTTGGTGAAAAACTTCATTGGGATTATGTGTCCTAGTGTGTGTCATGTAGCATTGGTGGCTATGGTTGTAGGTTGCCCTGTCATGTCCCAGAGTCATGACAAAGAGCTGGCACTGTGACATCACCTTGTCATTTGATTGGTCTTGAACCTGGTTCTTTGTCTTCAATTTAATTCTCATTCTTAAAATGGGTGAGTGTGTCTATTCCTGAATCCCATTTATCCCTCTTCGTTATTTCTCGTACATGTTTCTTTATCTTCATCAGGCACTCCTGTTGTCTGTCTGTCTTATTTATATCTCTCTGGGTTTCGTTTGTGGGGGGATCTGGCTAATTTGCTTGGTCTCATCACTTTCTTGTGATCCTCCTGCTTCAGCCTCCTGCAAGCTGGAATTACAGGCATGCACTGCCACACCAGTTCCTCTTGGGGACTCAGGCAGGAGTTCCCTAGCCAATCTCTTTACCTTCAGTCTTCTCCTTGGTCATGCTCAGTGCTGTAAGAACACATTTTCTAAAGCAGATTTGGCTACTTGGGCTCTCTCATGCTGCAGGAAGAAGCATGGCAAGCAGAGGGCAGAGCGTGCCAAGGCCCGTGGCAGACGCCTACCTGGCCCATTGGACCATGTCGAGGAGGACCTGCATAGAGCACAGGTGGAGGACAGCAGGGCAGGAAAAGTGGCAGGGAACTTCTTGCCCCTGTAAGGACCTCAGGTTTCAATCTGAGCCACCTGGACTATCAGAGGTTCCTGGGTGGAGACTGAGGGTGATCTTCCTGCCCTTTTTCCAGGGAGCTGGGATTGCTGGCATGTGCCACTACATGCCATTTGGGAGGCTTTAACCTAATGAAATTGCATCACCTCTTATGATGGTATCTGTGTTAGACTAGTGAGAACATTCTGTGCTGGATTTTTCTAGTGTTGAACTCTGGGTGCTGTATTACTTAGCTATATTCACATTCCTTTTTCTTATAACAATTTTTTTTTGAGACAGTGTCTCACTGTGTCAGGCTGGCCTTGAGCTTACTTACTATGTAGCCCAAGCTGGCCTCAAACTCTCAGGGATCTTCCTACCTCATCTCCCCGAGTGTTAGGATTCCAGGCATGCCATTATGCTGGCCAGAGCTGGGCTGTCATTCTCAAAGCAGGTTACTGTTATAGTAGTTAACTGCTTGAAGAGACTTTGAAGAGAAGCTTTAAAATGCTCTTTCTGGTAGCAGCCCCTGGCAGATGCTCAGGGTGTGGCACTATGGGCTGTTGGGAACCAAAGCAATGCAGGCTCCAGAGGCTGTGGGAAGAGGAAAAGAGCAGGGAGGGGTGCGCATGGCTGGCTGTGTGTGCAGCCCTTCCAAACATGGTTACAGTGAGATTCTCAGCACATAGCCCTACCTGCCAGAGACGCAAGCTCTGGCTTCCCCTTCCATCTGGGTGCTGGAGTGGGCACAATGGGGACTGCTGACACAGGTAAGGTCCTGTATGGAACATTACTCTGACAGATCTGGCTTCATCCTTAGCTGGAGAGATGGAAAACAGAGCCTGTGGTGACCTGCTGCAGGCTTTCAGGGGAAAGGGAACTAAGCTAGCTGGCTTCATCTCCCTGGAGCTTTTTGACAGGACTGAGGATCGAAGCCAGGGCCTTCATGCATGTTAAGAGAGTATTCTACCACTGAGATATATCTCAAACCTTTTATTTTGTGACAGGGTCATACTAAATTTTCCAGGCTGGCTTGGAACTTTGCAATCCTCCTGTCTTATGCTCTTGAATTCTTGGAAATGCAGGTACATGCTGTACAAATGTACATTATATACAAAAAGTGATCTGGAGCAACTGGTTTTTTTTTGTTTTTTTTTTTTTTGTCTTTTTGAGACAGGGTCTCACTATGCAGTTCAGGCTGGCCTTAAGCTCACTTTGTAGCTCAGGCTGGTCTTGAACTCACAACAATCCTCCTGCCTCAGCCTCCCGAGTGCTGGGATTACAGGCATGCGCCACCATGCCCAGCTGAGCAACTGTTTTTTAACAGTACCAGGAATTGAACTCAGGACCTTGTACTTGCTAGGCAGGTGCTTATGGCACTGAGCTATATCCCCGACCCTAGAGCAACTCTTATCAAGGAGATTGTTGTCGCTTGTTTCTAGCTGTCCCTTATGATTATGGGGGCGGGGGTCTTTCAGGAGATGGCTGGATCTGGAGTGTGTACTGTTGGGATCAAGGGTGTGTGATTACTAAATTAGTCCTCTGGTTGGTTTGGCACAGTTCTGGGTAGGATTAAAGGTACTTCATTTAGGGCTGGGGAGATGGCTCGGTGGAATAAGTGCTTCCCTGGCAAACACAAGTCCTGAGTTCAATCCCCGGTTCTGAAAAAAAAAAAAAAAAGGTACTTCATTTAAATAAAATAAAATAAAAATAAAAAAATAAAGGTACTTCACCCACCAGCCAGGCGTGGTGGCGCATGCCTGTAATCCCAGCACTCAGGAGGCTGAGGCAGGAGGATTGTTGTGAGTTCGAGACCAACCTGAGCTACAAAGTGAGCTCGAGGCCAGCCTGAACTGCATAGTGAGACCCTGTCTCAAAAGGACAAAAAAAAAAAAGGTACTTCATCCTGGGTGTGAGTGCTATCCACCCTAAATATAGGTAGCCTAGGGGCTAGAGAGATGGTTTAGTGGAATAAGTGCTTCCCTGGAAAGCACAAGGGCCTGAGTTCAATCCCTGGTTCTGCAAAAAAAAAAAAAAAAAAAAAAAAAAGATAGGTAACCTGATTAAAATAGAAGGGATAGCTGGGCATGGTGGCATACACTTGTAATCCTAGTACTTAGGAGGCTAAAGGCAGGAGGATCATTGTGAGTTCAAGGCCAGCCTGGGCTATATAGTGAACTCAAGGCTAGCCTGAGCTACACAGCAAGACCCTGTCTTAAGGAAAAAAAAAAAGACATAAGGGACAGAAAGAGGTCACGTCTCTTTTCTGTGTCACTTGCTGCCTTCTGCCTGCCACAGGTTGTTTCTCCTCTATTTCTAAAAAAAGTGGCTGACCAACTAAACATGACCACGTTTTGGTTTGCTCACTTCTCCTTCTGGAGTTTAATTTCAGGTTTTCCTTGCCTTGAACAATTGAATGAAATGAACAAAAAGCAGTGGTAAAGTTATTCAAGAAAGTAAAAGTGAAGGTGGCAGACAAATGATACAGAGTGAGTTTGGGCTGAGTAGAAAAAGAGGGCAAGGGCAAAGATAAAAGTCCATGCTGTCCTGGGAGACACAGCATGGGCAATCACAGAAAGGTATGACAGCAAAGCCTTCATGGGTCAGTGTGTACTTTTATGCTAAGTCTCGGGGAAACCCTGGAGAACTGCTGCATCTGGGTACTGAGAGGTGGTGCTTAGATTCCATGCTTCAGGGTTAAGTCAGGTCTAGGCTATCCTATTGATAACCTGGAGGTCCATGTGCAGGGCTTTGGAACTGTTCTGTACTTGTGTCCGAGATCTTATCATTAACAGGCCACACCCACTTCCCCAGCCAGTTGTACCACACCCTTGTGTCACATGATCTTTGATGGTGATCTCTTTGGATTATACTATGTCAAAATAGCATGCAGTTGCTAATGCTTTAATAGCCATTTATCATTGTCTGGTTTGTCCAGCAGCCTCTGTACAGTATATCATGTTGGACATGGCTCACAAATTTGGAAGCTGAGCCTTAGCAGAATTACTTGTAGGACACGGCTTCTAGATGACAGGTGAGATTGGTTGAACCACTTGAGGGTATCTCCTTCATGAAGCTGACTTTTCTTTCTTTTTTTTTTTTTTTTTTTTGGTGGAACCAGGGATTGAACTCAGGCCTTTACACTTGCCAGGGAATGAAACTGACTTTTGGATAATGAGTCCTCGTAAGCTTGAGTTGTATTCATCCAGCCAAATGCTGAGAAATGTTAGCAGTCATAGTTGATATAACTGGATATTGCTGGCAATGAAAGAGTGTCTTCTCTGTTATAAGCAATGTAATGCATTTAGCATTTTAACAAAGAAACTAAGAAAAATGCCTCTTTTCTTTTTGAAATATAGGTGGATATGGCCAAAAAAATGGTCGTAGTAAAAAGTGGAGGGAGATGCTGAAGCTGCCCCATGTCAGCCAGTGCCGCGAGCTGAGGCACTTCATCGGTGAGTAGGCCTCTGCGGGTCTGCAGCCTGTTGTGCTGCTTGTCAGGTATGCACGGGTCTTGCACTTTCTCACACTCTTCTTCCTCACTTTCTAGTTATTCTGTCTTTTTTTAAAAATTTATATACTTGTATTTTAACTTGAAGAGTGAAAAAGAGAAGCAAAAACAAATAGAAAAAATGACATAAACAGGGTAGCATACAATAATACATATGTTACAGATTTTCAAAAATATATATATATATATTTTTTTTTTTAAATAAAACAATCCAACACAGATCAGCAGTCCACAATAGAAGTGGGTTATCCACAGAAGTTGTTGACTTGAGCCATTTACAGCTCAGTATATTAAAATAACTTTACTTTATATACCTCCATTTTTATACTTTTCTGCTGGATGTTAAGACCAAGTTAAAGCAAGACCTATATAACAAGAAATATAACTTTTGTATCAGATAAGATCAGTCCAGTATCCTCATGGTTTATCCTGTAACCCTGTACTGCACTTTGTAGATCCCTTGTCAGTGTCAGCCATGCTAGTTATTCTGTTTTAAGCTCATATTTATTTTAAAATTTTTATGTAAATTCTTCTGAGAAAAAGAAACCTAGACTTTCTAATCTACAAAGTATATGACTGTTGAATTTTTCATTAAAAACGTTTTTTAAAAAGTAGTCTAAAAAGAAAGTGGTCTATGTCCATTGTTCCATACCTAGCAGAAGACAAAGTCAAAGCTCCTGTCCCTATTGCTGTGTTTGGAAATGAACACTATTGTGCATTTCTTAACCCAGTGGTGCCTCAGTTCATGAACTTACTTCTCTTGCAACCAGAATGAAGGGAATTCTGTGACCAAAATTATGAAAGAATTAAGTCCATGAACCAAGGTACCATTATATCCTTTTAATTTTCATTGCATAAGAATAAAATTTATTGATAATTTCATGCAAGCATCAGTCCAATTAAAACATAGTATGTCAGAGTGGGGGTGTGGTGCTGTAGATGTGAATATAACTTATATTTCTTCTTTGTGACTTTTGGCTCACAGTATTTTGTTCCACAGGGAGATACTAGTTCTTTACATGTATTTGCTTCTGTGTTTCATATTGTATTTAGGACATCTTTATTCCAAGATTGTTTTTACAAACCAATTATGTTTTCTTTAGTACTGTAATAGTGTCTTTTATAGAAAAGTTTAAACATCCCAAGAGATCAAAATTAGTTTCAGATGGTTTAAAGAGCAAGTAATTTTTGTTTCCTGTTGTCTTAGTTACTTTTTTCTCATTGCTGGAACAAAAACTTGACACCCAAAATTAAGGAAGGAAAGGTTTATTTAGCTCACAGTTTGTGGAAATTTCACTCCATACTCAGCTGGCTCCAAGGCAAATGGGTACATGGCACAGAGCAGCTGTTCATGGTGGCAGAAAACAGCAAAGAACAAGGGGAGGAGCAGCAGCTGAGGTAGCTAGCAGGCCTTTCTCCCTTCCTTATACTGCATCCAGGCTATCTGTCCCAGGGTGAGTGTAGCACTCACACTCATAATCCCAGCAGCACTCACACCCATAATCCTAGCATTGGATCATGAATTAATCACAAACTCTAGGAGCTGCCCCATGGCTGATGAGGCTTTGGGGGGACACCTAGACACAAACCATAACACCCATAAGCAACCGCATGATTAATCTATTGCTTTAACCTTGTGAGTTTTAAATATAGTAGCCTGTTGGAGATGCAACTCCCTTGCATACACTGTGACCCACCCATCTGTAGCACATAGCTCCAGGCTGGAGACAGGGGGCAATTGCTAGACCACTGGCTTCCATCCCCAGCATGACAAATCAAATAAAGCTTACAGTCCGGTAGTTTTCCACACACTCATGTAGCTGGATGTGCAGCCATCACCACAATTTCATAGCATCTTTACTTTTTTATTTTTTATTTTTTTGAGACAGGGTCTCACTATGCAGTTCACGCTGGCCTTAAGCTCATTTTGTAGCTCAGGCTGGTCTTGAACTCACAGCAATCCTCCTGCCTCAGCCTCCTGAGTGCTAGGATTACAGGCATGCGTCACCATGCCCAGCCATAGCATCTTTATTAACTGAAGAGAGCCCGGCACTCACTGCTACCCTCTTTTCCTCCACACTTTCAGTCCTGGGTGGTCATTAAACCTGCTTCCTGTCTACTCATTTGCTTGTTCTGGACGCTCCATATACATGAGAAACATAACCTAGCTGGTCTTTTGTGACTGAGTTTTTTCATGTAACATAATGTTTTTAAAGTTTATCCATGCTGTAAGCACAGTCAGTGCTTGTTTTTCTCTTTAGCACTAGAGACTGCAGTACCACTGAGCTATAGCATATCTCATTGCCTGAAATGGCCATTCTTTCACCATGGAATGGTCTTGGCAGCTTGTTAGAAACTGACAGATAGGGGCTGGTGAGATAGCTCAGAGGTCTAAAGCACCTGCCTGGCAAGCACAAAGGCCTGCGTTTGATCCCTGGTACCACATGCTATGCCAGCCCCAAAACCCAGGCATGATGGGCCAGGCCTGAAATGGGGTGTGGTGGCACATGCCTGTAATCCCAGTACTGGGGAGGCTGAGACAGGAGGCTCATTACAAGTCTGAGCTGTGTAGTGAAATCCTATAACAAGTTAAAAAAAATTTTGACAGAGCCTGGTGCAGTTCTACCTATAGTCTCACAGTGAGCCTATAGCAGGTGTTATGGTTTGTGTCTCTGGGTCCCCTCAAAGCCTCATGCAGTCTTGGGGCGGCTTCTGGAGTCTGTGATTGATTACTATGGGTGTGGATGCTGCTCCTGCCCTGGGCAGGTAATTTGCATTACAGTGTAAGGTGGGAAGAGAAGCCGGCTTGAGCTGCTGCTACTCCTCCCTTGTGCTCTTGCTCTTCGCCACAGCCATGGAAGTTTGTTCTCTGCCTTGTACCACTCTGCCTCAGAGCCAGCTGAGTGTGGACTGAAACCTCCAGTAACTGTGAGCTAAATAAACCTTTCCTTCCTTCATTTTGGGTGTCAGGTATTTGTCCCAGCAATGAAAGAAGAGTAACAAAGACACATGCATGTCACAGTGAGCACACAGAGCCCTCTCTGTGATGATGTCACAAGTTGTATGAATTGTTTTTTTCTAAAGTAAAAACTTGCAGGTCTATTTGCAGTGTTGGCACTTCGCATAAATAAGTGGGCTTTGATTTGCAGCTTAGCACTCAGCTTCTAAAAGGTTCACCATCACTGACTGATTTACTGAGGCTGGGAGACTGAGGCAGGAGTGAATGTCTTGAGTAGCAGTTTTTTTTTTTTTTTTTTTTTTTTTTTTTTTTTTTTTTTTTTTTTTTTTTTTTTTTTTTTTGCGGAACTGGGGATTGAACTCAGGCCCTTGCCAGTTGAGTAGCAGTTTGAGGCCAACCTGGGCAGCATAGCAAGATCCTGTCTCAAAATAACGAAAAATAAGCTGGGCATGGTGGTACATGCCTGTGATCCCAGCACTCTAGGAGAGTGAGGCAGGAAGACTAAAAGTTCAGACCTAGCCTAGGCAACTTAACAACTTAAACAACCTGTCTAAAATAAAAAAGTAACGCTGGGCGTGGTGGCGCATGCCTGTAATCCCAGCACTCAGGAGGCTGAGGCAGGAGGGTTGTTGTGAGTTCGAGACCAGCCTGATTTACAAAGCGAGCTTAAGGCCAGCGTGAACTGCATAGTGAGACCCTGTCTCAAAAAGACAAAAAATAAAAAATAAAAAAAATAAAAAAGTAAAAGGAAAGGTGGGAATATGGCTTGGTTTGAAAGCCCAGGGTTACACCCCCCAGTACCACACACACACACATCTTATCTTCGACAAAGGGGCTACACAAGCTCACTGGAGGAAAGATAGCCTCTTTAACAAATGTTGCTGGAAAACATGGCTTTCTACATGCCGAAAACTAAAACTTGACCCAGCTCTATCACCATGCACTAAGTTAAAGTCAAAATGGATTAAAGATCTAAACATTAAAACAGAAACACTCAATCTCCTGGAAGAGAAAGTAGGAGGAACTCTTGAAGACATAGGGGTAGGTAAAGAGTTCATGAACAAACATATATTTGCACAGGAAGCTCTTGAAAGAATCAACAACTGGGATCAACTCTTCTTAAGGAGCTTCTGCATGTCAAAAGAAATTGTCAACAGAGTGAAAAGACAACCCACAAATTTTGAAAATATCCTAACTAATAAGCAATCAGACAGAGAACTACTGTCTAGAATATATAAAGAACTGAGATATAACAGGGCCCTCAAATTTAAAGACCCAATTCAGAAATGGGCATCTGAGATGAATACACACTTCTCAGAGGACGAAATTAAAGAAGCCAATAACTATATGAAAAAATGCTCCACATCGCTAGCCATTCGTGAAATGCAAATAAAAACAACACTGAGATACCATCTCACTCCAGAAAGAATGGCTATCATAAGGAAATCAACCAACAACAAATGTTGGAGAGGTTGTGGGGAAAAGGGAACACTTCTCCACTGCTGGTGGGAATGTAGACTGGTACAACCATTGTGGAGGT
>PVKA01039046.1:0-19768 GCA_004027165.1 Ctenomys sociabilis
CAATCCCACAGTCATTGTAGGGGCACTTTTGCCTCTTTTCAGACTGTCACTGCACCCGAGGGTTCTGAATGGGCTGGTACTTGTTCAGGTCCAACAAACTTTTGCCGACGGTGACCGGCGTGCATTAATTTTTGCAGGTTTCCCCTGGGTCACCGTGCTTCTTTGTCACCTCTCTCAGGCACCGCAACGCACTTCGAAACGGAAACCAGACACTGGGCAGCCACAAAGTCCGTGTAGGCGGCTGCATACATGGTTTGGTGACAGCACCTTGGCAGCGCAGGCAAACTTGGCGGTGGCTGCGGAGATTGGAATTGACCTTCCCTGGCTTTGCCACACAGCTGGGCGCAGCGCAGCGCGGTGGCCAAGGGTGCTTCTGACTCACTGGAGCCCTCAGAGCACATCAGTCCCACATCTTTACCTGCAGTGCCACTGCACAGCGTCCTGCCAAGCACAAGGGCCTGAGTTCAATAGCACCCGTTTGACCTCACATGTCAGTTGTGTGGGGGCTGCTGGCTCTGGGGAGAAGAGTGCTGCCCATGTGTGGTGGAGTTTGGCAAGACACCCCATGGCACTGCGTGAAGTCTCCTCTGAAGGGCCTATGCCAGCACCCGGGGTGCCCAGGGCCTGGTCACCCTTAGGGACCCTCAATGCTATATACCATCTGAACTGCAGAGGTGGGAACACATTCAGAAAATGATACAACATAGTGAGTTATTGGCCACATATAAGAGCTGATGAACCTAGAATCATGACTGATTTGTTCTTATCCTGAAGTCTGCAGCCCATCAATCAATAATTGGCTGATGAACTTGGTAAGTAATTTAAACAAAGTGCAAAGAGCTCTTGAAGACTCTTGTTGAAAGACTCATGTCATTAAAGAGACCTGAAAGCACTGTAGTGTGCACCCAGTATGGTGGAGACCCAGGATAGCCAGCAACTTCCTTTAAATTCTAAGAGCCGAGAGAGGACAGCATGCACTGCAGCATAGATCTGAGATCCTAGGGACCAGGATCATGGAAGGCAGGCAGAAGCGATGTCCTAGGCAAGCAGTGGGTGAAGGCCCCGCCGCTCTGCTCACGGTCAGCTCTGGGACCCACCTGGGTAGAACCGTTGTGCAGGTGAGCACAGCCCCAGCTCCACTGCTGCCCAAACCAAAAGCTGCTCTGGGCAGTCAGTGCCTCTGTGCCATGTGTGTGGTGAGAGCCACAGAATTGCATGCTTTAGGAGAGAACACTGAAGCCAGAGGGTGCTGCACATAAGCAGGGCTTTCTGCAGCATGATGAAGTTCTTGCTTTCCTCCCTCCCACTCTCCCTTACTTTCTTCCTTTCTAGTAAGAATAAATACATTTCATCAACAGTTTCTTAGGTTGGTTGCAAACATCGATGCTTAAGCCTGGAGTAAATGATGCTGGGCACTCCAAGGCTGGCTGCAGGCCTGGCTCTAGCACCGATTCATTCTCAGGACACCTTCCCTTTGGCCCATCAGCAGCATCCGGCAGTGCCGCCCCTCTTCCTCGTTAAGCCGTCTTTTCACACAGCTCAGGAGAACAACACATCCTGGCTTTTTGCTTCCACACAGGAAGATAATTCTGAAGGTCTTTTAGGTGATCTTAGACAGCAATCCAAGGATGTAGCTTCTCTATTTCTGCAGTTTCTTCTCCTTATCTACTGACTCACCCATCTTCTGTTGTAGGATTAAAGAACAGCAACATCTAATGGCCTCCAAATTATATCCTAGTCAAGATTCTGAACTTTGGACTCACATATAAGACAATCTGCTTAAATACTGAATTTAGCTAGTTAATAATTATTTAAAACCCACAGCATGGGAATCTAAGCACTCAGTTCTCTCAGTTATGCTCACTCTATAGTCTTTCCTAGCTCCATCACTATTACTATTAATATTATTATTATTAATTATTGTGTGTTATGGAAGGGTCTACAGGGTGTTCAGGGTCTCACTACTAGATCAGACTCCTAGTGATCCACCTGTTTGCAGCCTCCCAAGAGCTGGGATTACAGGCGTGCTCCACCAAGCCCAGTCACAATTGCTATCTCAGCATGCTCTGCGGAATCAAACCCCTGGCCCCTGCACCTGCTTTCAGGCACTTTAATCTGTTGAGCTATTTGGCCAGCCCAGCTCCATTGTTTTGAAGTCGGTGTCTAGCCCTTTAGAAACCTCTCTTCAAGGCTGCTTATGGATTCTTTCTCTGCGTCTTTTGTGTTTTCTATTTCCCTATCTTCTTTTGAGGTCGTGGCAGTGTATACATGTCCACATGTATTTAGAAGCAGAAAATCCTTTCAGGCTTTATGGCCTGGATGTGTCCCCAATGGTACAGGGTCTGTGTAGACATTTAAAGAGGACTCTAGGGGCCAGAGAGATGGCTCAGTGGAATAAGTGCTTCCTTGGCAAGCACAAAGACCTGAGTTCAATCCCCTGTACCACCAAAAACAAAGCAAAACGAAATAAAGAGGACTCTGGGCAGGCCAGTGGCATGTGAGCAGGCAGCGGCCCTGGGAAGCAGGGCCCACTTAGCTCTGGTGTCTGTAGGTCAGGTGCAGAGTCGGTGGGAGAGGACACCCTAGAGGGCTGCCTAGAGGATGGGTGGTGTGGGCCAGGCCAGCACAGTGCAGTCTGGAATCCACATCTGGACTGCCAGCTGCCTCTGGGCTGTGCTGGAGCCTGGATTGAGACAGAAGTCACTACCAAGAGAGCACGGACAGTTGATCACTGGCCAGGCCTGGAGCAAAGCCACCATTGGGTGGGTATGCTGGGGTGTGGCTGGCCTGGAGGCTGTGGGGCTGCCCTGGAATGGATGGCTCTAGGGAAGCCCCAGTTCTGAGGTCTAAAGAAAAGTCTCCATGGCTTTCTCGGCACCCTTCACACAGGCAGCCTCTGGAGGGAGGGGTGACACTGACAGTGGAAAACCGTCCTGTCCACTCTCAAGAAACTATTTCTCCTTTCTCTGAGCCACATCCTAGTACGAGCCTCTGTCACTCAACCTCTTCAGCTCTTGTGACAGCTTCAGTGATGGGCAGTTCCCTACTTTCGTGACTACAACAGCCGCCATCATGATAGTTTGCTTCCTGTGTGATGCATTTCCTGGATTACTACTTGGCTGCTCTAGTTAATTTTCCCTGTCTGTCCTAGAACTCCACGGTACATTTGCCATGTATTCAGTATCATGAGTGCTTCTCCTGACCAGTTTGCTCTAGCAGTTTGCTCCACTTCCGAAAATCATAGGAAGATTTCAGCCCCTCCCAGAGTGGATCCCCAAGTCCTGACCTGTTCAGAGAGGCTTGCCTTAGTCTTGGACAATGCCTCCAGCCCAACCAAGGGCCTACTTTCCTGCCAAGCTAGTCCTCGGCTTGCAGTGCAGCATCATTTTCAAATCTGTCCCTGAGAGTGACATGTGACAAGGTGCAAGTAAGAGGCTAGTGCAGCACAGCAAGCCTCCATGCCTGAGAAGTTTATGAAAGCAGAAGTTATGACTCTGGCCTTGATGGCCCATGTAGACAACTCTGCTGTCATCAAAGAAAGGCCACAGAAAGGCAGTGATGATCAGTGACTGAGTTAGGGCTACACATAAAGGCCCACGGTCCTTCACACCATGCAGAATCCACCCTTCACTGCCTGCAGGGGAGCTGAGTAGAGTGAAAGTGCTGATCAGGCTCAGGACCTAATTATAAGAATATTGTCATCAAGCTGGAGTTGAATTTTCATCCCCAACAAGTCCATGTCTGCTGCAACATGGTAGAGATCTTAACCAGGAAGGAGCAGGATCCTAGGGCTCAAAACAGGGATACTGGGATGATACACCAAAGCATGGGAGTCCTCAAGCTTCTCTAGGCCCTGAGGACTGGCATAACTTATGTAATACTTGGCATGCCCCTAGTGCAGAGAGAGTGCAGGGGCCCATGTCTTTAAAGATCCCAAGCAACTTGGGATGTACATGTGCTTGTCTTGGGGAGCAGATACCAAAAAGCTATGAAACCCCATTTGTAATTACAGGAGGAAAAAAGTACAGACAATATAGTAGAAAAAGGGAAGGGGAAAGGTAGTGAGGGAAAAGGAGAGAGAGAGAGAGAGAGAGAGAGAGAGAGAGAGAGAGAGAGAGAGAGAGAGAGAGAGAGAGAGAGACTGTTAAGAGTGTTAAGCCAAAGGAATGAGAGACACAAGGCTGAGAGACCACCTACAGAGGCCCTTCCCTAAGCCCCCTGAGGGGGCAATGATTTCCAGGATGACCCTTGAATACCAGGGTATTTTTGTTCCATGACTAATGGTAGGGGTTTCAGCAAACAAAATGTGTATCTGGTACATTAGCATGAATGGTCCACTAAGCTGGAAAATGAATCAGACTTTAGGTAATGATCACATGGTCATCCCTGTGCCAAAATTGAAAGGAATTCTCTAGTGAGAGGGATTTCACCATCCCTGGGACTGATACTCATGGACAGTTGTTGATAGCACAAAAGACAATTTAACCTCAGCGCTTCACAGAGTAATGGGGTTAACGAGATGCGCAAACAATGGTGCAGGTAGGAGGTGTTTGATTACAAGCACCAAGTAGGTGTGATAGCAGAAGTCTTCCAGTCAAGGTGGCAGACAGGAGAGGCTGGCATGGAGGTCATTGGAAGGGGAGAGTGAATGAAGTGTTCTTAAGGTAGAAATGAGGGCACAGCTTACACAAGTGTGGCTCGAGGTAAGAGATTAGAATAGCCAACGTCATCATGAAGTGAAGGGCAGTCTCCTGAGAAGTAACCACTAACTGCAAACCATGAAAGCAGATCGCACAAAAGGATGTTTAACTCAGACCCTGAGTGTCCAGCATGGGGGAGAGAATGAGTCTGAGGCACTTGTGGAGCTCCGTGACAGCAAAGCAAGCAGAATAACACAACAGCCAAGAGAATCAAATAGCACTGCATTGCACAGGATGTGGCAGTCATTTGCTGGCCTAAGTATGAAAGGCCCAGGGGTGGTGGCCCCTTTGCAGCCATCTCATTTCAGTTGGCCATCAACAGACTGTGGGAGCCGTGTCAACCAGTGAACCCCACTGAGCCCACCCAGTGTTAGCATAGTGTTGGGTGCAGACAGCGTGGCCACAGTTCAGTGAGAACATTTTTCCCATGTTGAAGGTTATATCTAGAGGTCTCCCCACAGCCACAGTCGGGCTCTTGGGAGATGACTGGGGCTGTGGGCCTCACCAGGGCATCAGTCCACTGACAGGTTTAAAGATGAATGTGAGCCTGGTGGGAGGAGGTGGCCATGGGGGTGCAGCCTGGAAGGGTCTGGCACCCTCCTCCTCCTCCTCCCTTGACCCCGCTATCTGCTTCATGCTGCTATGGTGCAAGCTGTTTCTCCCCTGGGATGCCCCGCTGTGATGCCACCCTGCCTTGGAGCCAGCCCACTCTGGATTGAAACCTTATAAACAATCAACCAAAATAAACTTCTCCTCCTTAGAACTCAGGGCTTCAGCATTTGTGTCCCAGAAGAAAGAAGGTATCTCAGACAGATCCCTATCAGCCCCATTAAATAGAGCTCATTGCGTTCATGTGGGATAAGTGACTGAAAGCGCTCCCTAGCTTCTCCTGCTCTGTGTTATCCTTCTCTCACTCTACCATAGCTATCCCAAAAGCATCTGTACTATTTTCCCATTCCTCAGAACATGGATAGAACATTGTCCTTTATACCAATGACAATAAGTAAGCAGGATAAGATGACCAAGAAAACAAGAAATAGCAAGTATATTGGGAAGCTCTGGTAATGGAAGGGTGTTCTAAAAGGGTAAAACCAGAAGCTTCAAAGAATTAGGAACCTGCCATAATAGATTAATTTCTGAGTATAATTGTCTGGAACACCCAGGGCTTCTAAAATAAAAGATACTGTATTTTATTCCTAGCCACTGAAAGGAAACTGCACACCTTGTAAGTTCTTTGGGGAATAGACACATCATGGTTTACGATGTGATGCTAAGAGGCTGCTGGGATGAGCAGGGGTTCTTCTGGAAACATGAGTGGGCACCTTGTCCAGTGGACTCACAGTGCTACAGCCCTGTCCTAAACTGCACCATGGGCAGGCAAGGTGGATAATCCCATCCTGGGAGGTGGGTGGTTGTGCTGTATATTGTAGAGTATCTAGAAGATGACACTAGATGTCTGTCGCAACTGCCCTTTCCATTTTTGACAGAGTGTCTCCAGAATTTGACAAATTGACTATGGGCCAGCAACTCTGGCAGTTGACAAAACACCCTGTTGGGCTGGGGAGATAGCTTAGTGGTCTAGGAACCTGCCTGGCAAGTGCAAGATACCTGCCTGGCATGTTCGATGCCTGGCACTGCACACTGTGTTTGGCCCACACCATGCTGGCTTCTGAAACTGTGTGTGGTGGCACACACCTGAATTCCAGAACTGGGGAGGCTCAGACAGGTGGATCACTATGAGTTGAAGCTGTGTAGTGAAACCCTATGCCAAATAAATAAATAATCTTAAAAGAAAAGAAAGGAAAGCCACCCTATTAGAGTTCTCCACCATGACATTAGATGCTTCGAGGAGCTAAATGAATACCCTCACAGGGTATTGCAGCATGTAGAACAGTCCTCCACCAAAGTGGAAATGTTCACTGTTTGAAAATAAGCATCTCCCGCTGTGGACTCTTGGCAGTAGCGGGCCTCTGGCTGCAGGACATCATGGTGTGTGGCCAGAGCTACCCATTGTGCAGTGGATTCCATAAAACTCAGTAAGTCACAAGGTCAGGTGGCCACATGGGAATCCACTGCTGTGTGGGAATCTCATGCTGGGAATTGGCCTTGATGCGACCAGAAGGCACAAGGAGGCTGCACAGTTGGTGACCGCTGGCCCCATGCCTCTCCCTTAGCAGACCAGCAGAGGACAAAGAAGAGAAAATGCTAAGCTCAGTTCACAGGCAGCAAGCCCAAAACAAACTGCCACTGCCTCATTTCCCTACTTGTAGGTAGACCTGGAAAACCCTGCCTGGAGAAGGCCAGCCTAGGAGGGAATGGTGGATGAGCACCTGGATGTCTTCTCCAGGCAGGGGAAACAGTGCTGGGTGAGAATAGGCTCTTAGATACAAAGGAAACTGCAGATGAACTTTCTGGATGCTCGAGGTCCTGACAGCGGCACAGCTGGAAGTCTGGAGATGGGGATGACTGTCCCTGTTGAGATCTGTGTCACCCGGTCAAGGGCACCTGCCATGAAAGAAGCTCTCAGGAACCAACAGCCAAAAACCATGGTCAGTGGATACCAGGTCAGCCTCTGTCACCAGGTCCCCAGTGCGAGGGGAGTGGACGTAAGGATGGAGAGGCAATGGTAGAGGCCTGGTAGCTCTGCGCAAGCCCAGCTGCAGAGGCTGACAGCTCTTCCCAGCAGGTGGACTGCACAGGACTCCAGGCTGGGCCTGCGAGGGACAGCCATGTGAATTAGACCCAGTGCACGCTCAGGTGTGGATTGGTTCTTCTGTTGTTTCAGGCTCCTTCATGTGGAAAGATCAGAAGGCAAGGGAAGGCATCACCCACCAGGAAGGAGCAAGGACCCTGGTCATCAGAGGTAGATACAGTTACAGTTATGTGAGAGCACCTCAGGGAGCCAGAAAGGATAAGTCTAATAATGCAAGAGCTGCCTGTTAATTAAAGAAGGACGCCAATGTATAATACATTTATAGCCACTTGGAAGGACTCCCTAGAGCACATCACTCACAGTCCTGATTCTTGGCCACCCTGTCCACTAACTCCAGAACATGGTAATGCTGGTTGTCATGGTTCACAGCATCCCTGGAATTGTGAAAGGAAAAGCCTTCTGATTTCCTTCTATCTTGGGCTAGGATCTCATTTATGTGAAGTAAACATCTTTTGTGGCTTTATTTCATCATTAAAGCTCTAGAGAAATGCTCCATTTAAGAGGAGAGAAAGGCACTTCAGGTGGTCAAAGGACCTAGGGTCAAGCCAGTGAGGGCTCAGTTCTTTGCAGAACTGACTCCTGAGGACCTGGATCCAAGGTAACAACTGCGCAAGGAGAACTAGGGCTGCTCAGCAACACCAGAAAACAGCAAGGGCAGCAGCTGCATCCTGAGAAGGCTGTGAGAAGCAGGGCCCTAGGAACTCAGAGTGTGGCAGCCTTTATCACCTCCTCAAAGGGGCCAAGATAACAACAAACTGGAGTGTTTGTAACATGATCTGCTCATCCCAGTTTCCCAGGAAACTTCCCAATTTCAGCCCTTCCCACATCTCACACCCCTATAAACACAGTACTGAAGTTGGTTTGGTTTGCCTAGAACTGCCCCAGCATTAAAAGTGAAAATGAGAGAAAGTTTTCTCTTCATGTGACTCTCCCCAGGCACACTATAGAACTTCAATCTCTTTCCTCTGTGGCTTCATAATCTCCTTGTTCAGAAAATTTGGAGCTCAACTGAGTTTCATGATGTTGCAGTACAGGTTCTCCTATGTTCTGAGTCTTCGCTGGCCTTGAAAGGCTAGGGCCAAAATGTTGGCTGGCCTTGTGGCTCTTCTATTTCTCCAACTCTGACTTGTGAGCTTAGGTTTTTAACCATCCAGCAGAAAAGCTGATTAGTATCCTGCAGAATATGCCATTCACTTTGCCTTATCTGACTCAATTGATTTTAGTTGTTGTACGTTTCCTTTTGTATTTATGCTTTTCGCTTTTTATACTAGAGAGACTATACGATATTTACACTTGTGTGTCTGGTTTATTTCACTTATGAGTATATGTTCAAGTGGCATCCACTTCAGTATAAATGCTTTAAACTTATCGTTCTTAATAGCTGAGTAATACTCCATTATATAGAAATACCACATCTTTTTCAACCATTCCTCATGTGATGGACATCTTGGTTATTTCCAAGATTTTGCTATCACACATTGTGCTGCTATAAACATAGGTACACATATATCACTACGATACAATGTATCCAGATCCTTTGGGAAAATTCCCAGTAGGGGGATAGCCCGAGAGCAAAGTGGTCAAGCATTGGCCGTGACTCATCCACATGGATGACACAGACAAAGGATCTACAGAATAATGTACAGGACTACAAGATAAACCCTGAGAGGACTTCACTGACCACATAAGAAATATAAAGTGCATGTGTTGGTATATAAGTCTTGATCTATCTAGGTCTTAACCATCCAGCAGAAAAGTATAAAAATGAAGTATACATCGTGGGGCTATAATATTAAGCTGAGCTGTAAATGGCTATGGTCGACAACTTCTTTGAATAACTTACTATTGTTGTAGAATGCTGGACTGTGTTGGATTGTGGTGTCAAGTTCAAGCACCTAAGTTAGTTGAATGACAATGGAGTGCCCACCTTTGACAGGTGTAGACAAAGGAGGGATATAGAAAGAAAAAATCATAATGTGTGTGTATGGACAGTACAGTTTGGATACATAACACTGTGCTTCTACATAATCCTATGAGAGGCAAGATTTGCACTAATGGTGGTTGGACAGGATATTATGTCGGCTCCTAGTACTATGCTCATCCACTAGGAAAATAATTATTAAATTTTTGATATAATTCAGGTATAAAAATAAGATAAGTAAACAGCTACACTCTTAATTTACTGATAAGAGACATCTGCTAAAACCTTGTACGATACCAAAACATTATGAAAACAGTTTACAATGTATTAATTTATCAAATCTGTCTTGTTCAGGTGTCTTGAAACTCTCTGATTGACATTTGTAGTTGAATAAAATAATAAAATAAAATAAAAAAGTGAAAACTCTCCATCCTGGGTAATCCTGTAACCAAGACAAAACTTGGAGAGGATCAATTAAAAGCACTGCCAGTGAGTGAAACCTGGAGTCGGTGGGGGTGATGAACAGCAGCCTCTGTTTGGGGGTCAACAGTGGCCCTTGCTTCATGGAGTGACTGCTAAGCAACAGGAGCTGGGTCTGGAGCAGATGCAGTGACCCCCTATGGCTCCTAAGCACTCTGCACACAGGAATAGATGGGAAAGAAAGCCCAGAGCCACTGCCCAGATTCCCCCTCATGGGGGAGGAATGATTTCCCTTGGTGGCCAGGCCACAGCTTGTTCAGAAATTGCCCTCAGCCATGAAGCTCCCTCTCCCTCTACATAGCAAGCGTTCCATGCACATGCATGAGTGGCTGGTCCAGACTTCCCATCTTGTGGCTGTAGCATAAACCAAGGATTCTCTCAGCTCTGGCTCACCCGAGAGCATTAGCAGAGTTCCCTGATCCACTGTGCTGCAGTCCAGTCTCTCCTTCAACCAAGGTCCTCCCTTCCTCATGTGGTCACTGTTCATGTCTGTACTTATAGGCAATAGGCATTGTTCCTAGTAAGGTCAACTTTCAGAGACCCTAATGTAATGCAATGAGCTCTGCAGAGAGGTCTTCCCTGGACATACTGTGCATAGTTGTAACCCTCAGCTAGGAACAGAGGTGCATACCCATAAGTATAGCATTCTGAAAGGCTGAGGCAGAAGCATCAAGAGCTCAAGCCTAGTCTAGCGAGACCCATCACTAAACACACACACACATACACACACACACACACACACACACACAGGGAAGGTAGCTCAGGGCAGAGGCCTTGGAGTCACTTCCCAGCACCACCCACATATGTCTACTCCAATTCCTTTTTCCCCCACCACCTCTATATTCTTTATCTTGAGTCTGGTTGCTTTTCCTTGACGTTTGTTATCATCTATGCTCCTGCATACTCTGCATATTCATCTCACTTTTCTTTGGTATGAACTCCCTAACCCATGTACAATGATGTTAAACTTGAAACTCTAAGAGGTCAAGCACCATACTGTTCTGTTATTACTGAATCTGCCATGCCTAGAACATAAGAGATTAGCTGTTGGATGAATGCATTCTTGAGTGTTGTAGTTTAGATGTTTCATTCTCCCAATCTAAAAATGTAACTATGAATTTCCACTGATACCATATTGACCACTCACTATTTGATTCTTAATTCAATAAACAGGATTTTCTTTATGTCTCAGTCTAGAGCTTGTATACAGAGGGAAAGACCTAGAAGAGATGTTCAGTGGAAAGTGTCCTCAACAAACAATAAGAAGCTCACACCCATATATTTCTGCTTCTCAGAAATTTTAAAAACCCTCAAAGGATCTGGCCTGAATAGTGGGTACCATTGGCAAAGTCATCTGTGCAGAAGAAAGCTAACCTTAATGAAGGAAAAGGGCATAATACCATGAAGGGAGGCCTCATTAGGAAAGAGGTGAAAGCTTACCTATAAAGGCTTTAACAGTCTAGCTATAAAAGTAAATGAGTTACATGAAATATGGGGAACCGTCTTTTGGGCAGTGCTAACTAAACCACAGAGTGCATGCAAGTAGTAGTGAGATAGAGGATGGTATCAATCAGTGGGGCCTACTTGTTTGCTCAATTAAAGAAAATGAATGACAACGAATGTGGCATTTGGGGGGAATTCACTGTGGCACAACTAGGCAGTGACCAGGGACAGGGCAGAGCCTACAAACTGACTTAGGAATTGTTGCAATAATCAGACCTGACATAACTGAAGAGAAATTGGATAGGAGCTGGTGCACAATGCAAATGCTAGAGACATGTAAAAACATCTTAAAATAGATGTAGCTTGGGATAGAAAGAAGCAGCCTGGAAAACCATTTAATAAACTTGTGCATAATCACATCCTCACCCATACATACAGAAGAGTAAGTAGAATAAGTGAAGGTGGAAATCCACTCTAAAGGGGAAAACATGCATGCCCTGTACCTATTAATATAAGCTACTGCTTGTTATTGGGTGTGTAAGCTGAGGTCACAATCTGAACACACTAGCTTGGAACAGCAAGTGTTGCCTTTTCTCTCAGGACCATACTATGCTCTTAGGAACCCCAAGGGGTAGAACACCAGGCTTGAGCTCCCAGACTGCATATTTGGGTACCATTAGCAAAGGAGGACTCTTAGCCTGCAACACCAAGGGACCATGCAAGCATAAGGTCATCACCAAGGTGCCAGGATTCAAGCCACTGGGGATGCAGTGCCTGAAAGCAACACATTCAGAGAGTATGGAGACCAGAGAAAAACTAATGTAGACGCCAGCCCATCTTGATCATTTCCAGCAGGACCTTGGCCACAAAAGCCACTCACAGAAGCCAGGCACGAGGACCATCCCCAGGGAGATCAGCTCTGTGGAGCCCAAGTGGTTAATATTAATGACAGATCTCTCTGAGAACATGCGGTGGAGCCCATGGTCAAAAGCAGGTCAGCTCAGTTCTGTGTCGAAATAGAAATACAAGTGGTGATTATTCAAGGTTTTCGCAACTGAAGTCCCCTTTGAAGAGTCCCTGGAGAACCTGTCCAAACATACCACAAGGAAACAATGCACATTCCTAGGAGTTTAGCATTTCAGAGCATTTCAGGTCTTAGGGGTTCTTTGTGTTCAACTACTCTAGCTCAGGTCAATTTTCTGACTTACACAGGCTCTTGTCAAAGGAAGATGCCACGCGTTAGGCTGACACCATGAGGTCAGTAAGATCATTCTCAGTGATTCTTTTACAAAGTCACAGGACTCCAATATATTTTGTCTTGCATTTTGTGTGCATATGAAGGGGCTTGTGCATACACATATGAGTACATGTATGTATGTGCGTGTGCGTGTGCCTGTGTGTACACAGAGCAGTCTCTCTTAGTAACCAATACATGCACCCCTAGTAGGATGGCATTTTGATACCTTTATTAAGTTTTGTGAGCTTAGGATCAAACTAATCTCTGGCCTTCACTTCTGAGTTGTTTTCCTTTCAAGAGTCCAACCCTCTGCAGCAGGGTTGAACAACAAGCACAAGCCTGCTACCCCCATTTCCTGAGAGAGAAGTCAGAACTTTGGACTGAATGGGCAGCACTGTTTAGATTGTGATGGAAGCTAACAATGAGCTTCCACAGACCATTTCTTATAATCATCTAGAATTGATGCTGTTAGCCCTACCCCCAGGGCATGATGAGCCAGCGACTAAGACTGGGTGAGGTGGTACATACCTGTAATCCTAGTTCTTGGGAGGCTGAAAGCAGTCCAATCTATGTAGTGAGACCCTGTAAGCCCTGTACTAAAAATACATTAAAAATAAATAAACAGAAAAATAAAAATAAAATAGGGAGTGTGCTGAGGCAGCTCTGGGTAAGATGCCAAGCCAAGACAAGAAATAAATGAGCCGGGCATGGTGGCACAGGCCTATAATCCCAGCACTCGGGAGGCTGAGGCAGGAGGATTGTTGTGAGTTCGAGACCAGCCTGAGCTACAAAGTGAGCTTAAGGCCAGCCTGAACTGCATAGTGAGACCCTGTCTCAAAAGGACAAAAAAAAAAAAAAAAAAAAGAAAGAAATAAATGGATCTGGGCCTTTATCAAGTTGTCAGCAAAATATAACTTTTACTATTATTTTCAGCAGGTACCATACCAAATTCTGTGACTATCCAAGCTCCTGGCAAGTGGCTGTGCATAGAGACTTCCATTATGCCTTGAGTCTCAGAAGCCTACATCCTTAAGTGGAGCAACACTGACTGAAGCCTGGGATAACATCCCGGACCCACTAGAGGTGTCATTCCCGGGCCCCTGGGGGGAGGGCACACTTGGAAAGAGCCTTCTTCTCCCCAAGATTCCCTCCTGGTAACACAGACACACCTATAATCTTACACTAGGATTACCATAGTCACTCATGGAAAAGTAACATCACAATCTCGAAAGTAGACTGAGAGAAGGTTCTCGTTTACTCAGAAATGTATGCCTGTGCCATCCTTGTACACTGCACACACTGTCTGCCTTTCCTCCTAACCAACCTAATGAGTTAGTCAATTGTAGTTGATGGTGCAATTAGGAAGCCTCACTGAGCACATTCCCTCCCAGAGCCAGCCCTGCGTCCGTGCCCAAAGGCTCTGCCATGTATTTACTCTTGAGTGCAGGTTACATAATCTATCCTGTCAGTCATTACTGCTGTAGCACAAGGAAGAATCCTGAGTGCTCAGGGTACTGTGCAGAATCAGTTTCTATAAGAAAGGAATGCACAAAGGGTGGCTAAATAGGCCAAGTCTCACCTTCATAGTGGGCTCTGTCTCCAAGGGTGAGCAGGGCCGTGTGAAGCTCATGTCTTGGGACAGGATCTTTGCATTGTAAAAGTTATGCCACATGATTTACACAGAACTTTGCATATGTACCTTTCCAAATGTTTAGACTATTATAATATAGCTTTGAAGAGATAAAATCCAGGACACTTTGACTATGTTTATGTATCTTTAGCCCAACATTTTTACTAGGTGAAAGTAAACAAAGAAGAAACATATGTTTAATCTGGCGGTCTACTTCCTTGTTGTAAGGATATTCAAAAATTTCACCTGTTCAAACTTTATGCATGATCCACACAAAAAGCCTGACAGGTGACTGCCGAGCTACATGCTAGCATTCTCTATGAGCATTCACAGATTTCAAAGTGTACTAGAAAGACATGGTATCTGCCATGGGTAAACAACTCTGTTTTAGACTGCTTACCCACTAAGCACTTTGTGCTTGACAGAAATCAAAACTTGGCCCACAATACGTCAGCCCAGAATCCTGCAGCCTTGCAAGGAGGGCATGGCATCTGTAGGCTGAACAGGAGGTTGGGAACACAGTGATACAAGTTCAAGCCTACAGCAGATGTTGCTTGATAGCCCTAGGGAGTCAAGTGCTGCCTAAAGGAGGCACAGCTCAGGCTGCATCGTCTGCACCCAGGTGGCCGTCAATTAGTGTTGATGGGCTGACTTTCTCAGTGGCAGTAAAAGCTCAGTTTGTAGAGATGGCTCCTGTGAGACCAAAATCAATAATTTAAGAGAATTGTCTTAGATTCTATGTTTGTGAAAACAGAACTTGTACAAGAACTATGTATGTTAGTTCCCATTTCTTTAAAAAAAGGTTTTCTTTTTTTTTTGCAGCTCAGTGATGTGCTAAAAGCTTCCCCATAATTTTTTATACTCTAAGCATATGCAGCCCATCAATGTGAGCAAAATATAAATAGGATTGTGTCCTGAGAGTGGCTAGGAAGAACTCAAGGGCCACATATCTGAAGATAAGACGCCATTAGTAATAACTTGTAATTGCAGTAATAAACATTGGCTGTTAGTCCATTTGAGTTGCTTGTTATCCTTACAATACATATTCTGATAACCGCTCAGGATATTCTGGCTGTTCTTCGGGGCAGACAAGGGTGTTTTAGATGATGTGCCAGAAGTGACCATTTAATTTGAAAGCAAAATGAGTTTCCTCCATCCCGTTCCTGGGTTTCACTCTTGGGTCAGGTGACAGCTTGGTAAGCAAGCCTCTCCTCAGGCAAAGCAGCACCCCCGGGGGGGGGGGGGGGAGAGGGAGCCTGTGGCTACTTCAGCAGGTCTACTCTGGACCCTGAAGCCAAACGGGCAAAGAGAGCAGATAAGCAGAGCCTGGAAAGCAGCAAGATGGGAAGCGGGATCAGTGCCGAGGGCAAGGAGTCAGCCAAGAGGTCCAGGGAACTGGAGAGGAAGCTGCAGGAAGACGCCGAGCGGGACGCCAGGACGGTGAAGCTGCTACTCCTAGGTAAAGCCTTTCCCTTTTGCTTCCAGAACCCGATTGCTTCAATTACAGCGCATGCTCTTCTCTCGCACTTCGCTTCCCACTGTGTTTCCATCCTGAGGATTTGTTATGAGAACTGTTTGGAAACTTCAGTAGACTTTATATGAGCTGTTTATACAAATTTTATAGCTTTTTTTTGTATTTATAACATAGTTTTGATAAGTAACGATGGGTATTTATAGCATATTTTACTTTACTTCGATACATGATTAACTATCATTAAAAAGTTAAAACACATTTATCATTTTATCACACCTTAATCATTTCCTAAGTATGAAGTTGTTGTATAGAAAGCCACCTTTTAATTACAATCTGTAAAGACCTGTTTTATTTTGTTTGAACAAAACTATGGTAAGTGGTTTGACACCAAAGTTGATATGTTATTTACTTGTGTTGCTAAAATCAGTTGATGTCAAATTACTAGTGAAGTAATTATAAGTACTTTATATAAAAATTTTTTTCTCATTCCTGGCTCTGGCACATGATGATGAGCTAGACCTGAAAGATTCTGTACTTGATTTCCCTTAGAACACTTACATGTCCACGGTTCAGACTCTACCTCTGCTCTATTTTTCACTCACCACACGGTAACTTCCATGGACTTCAGCTTGTAGGAAGTACAAAAATATTCCTCACCAATTACTACTTTTATATTTTCACTTATTTTATAAAAATACAAATTAAAGTAGCTAAGAAAGAAAGATCTAATGAATATTACGATTTAGATAAAAGTAGATGTCAAACATGATAGACCCAGTGACTCCGAAGCAACCCATGGAGAGGGTGGGGAGCTGAAGGCCCAGCTGCTCAGGGAACAAACAAGGCAAAAGCAATTTTATGGGGGATGGGAACCCAGCGCTGAAGCTGAGGGTCATGGAGGGACTAGAAAGTAAACAAAAGGTTTTCCATTATGGAACGAGAATCAGTTGATCATTGATTCTGGGGTTTCCAGAATTGGAAAAGTTCGCCGCTCCTCAGAAGTCCTGATTGAAGCCTAATTCGTTATGTATGATACGAACAATGCCAACTACTCGCAGGCTTCAGCGAAGATTTGGTGGAGAAGAAAGCATAAGTGCCCGAAAGACACAATCACTAGCGGAACCACTGCCTGCTACTTTTCCCGCAGTGACAGATTGTTGCACCCCTGCGATCAAATATGCTTGGCGTATTGTGCTCTGATGTATGCACTGAATTTCTCAGCCCCATGTCATTTGTACTAAGTGAACAAAGCTCCCATTGGCTTTTCTTAAGTGGGTTCCAAACCTCTGGCTACATTTTCCCTTTCAGACTATGTTTGACGTCTATGTGTGATTGAACTGCCCAATTCAAATTAATAATCCTACAGCCACAGGAATTCAATTTGCTTATTCATACTACAATTTCTGTACTCAGTTTGACCTCAATGGGACACCATAGTGGTGGTGTTCTATAGAAGTGAGCCAGATCTAGCCTCTGTTCCAGGCTGAAAGCTGCTCAGCAGTGGAATCTATTTAATTTGTTCCATCATTGAAACAATGTCCTCCCTACAGCAATGTGCACTGGATAAGTTTTATGTCCAGAAATAAATATAATCAATGTGTGTCCCATGTGGCTGACCATTGTAAGCTTAGTCATGGTCTGAACCTAGGTCCTGAATCTAGCTGCCTTTTTCATTTTTTGTCTTTTAGGGAAGGTTGTACACAGTGCTCAGGGCCTCACTACTAGATCAGACTCATAGTGATCTGCATGTTCAGAGCCTTCCAAAACCTGGAATTACAGGCGTGCACCACCACACCCAATCTCAATGCTGTCTCAGCCAGCCCTGGGGAACAGACCAGGACAGGCCTGGGGATCGAACTCCTGGCCCCTGCACCTGCTTGCAGGCACTTTAATCCACTGAGCTATTTGGCCTGCCCCTAACTGCCTATTTTAAAATGTAGGAAATCTGAAAAATGCTTCAGACAGAACTCACTCTTTAGGCTGATCTTCACTGTATGGTGGATCTCCAGGTGCTAAGTAATATCACACTAGCTTTCCAAATTCCACATGCATTGGAAGGCAGACATAGCCTTTGCTGTGGTTGAATGTGTGAGTGTATGGAACCCAAAGATATTTAGGGCTGCTGGCATGTTCAAGACCCAACTTGCACACAGAATCCTTTTTTACTGTCTTTCAGTCCCTCAGTAAAATTAGAGAACAGATGCCAAATCTGTTTTGTTTTGCTTTTTAGCAAGAAAACAATTTTTGCAAGAAGCACTGAAGTTGGCTTATATCATGCAGACACAGCTGAAAATCATGCTCAAGGACGTAACATCATGGGCTTTAAAAAAATGTAGCTAGAAAACACACCCTAGATGGGAACATTCTAGTAAGAAAAAAGCTACTTTTAAATTTTTTATTGATAAATGTTGGACTAAGTTATATTTCTATTCAGGAGGAATCCCTGTTACTTAGTTACAGAATGAGTGTATGTCACATTTCTGTTTTAGCTGTTCACTCCTTTACATTCACTACTTCAGATGTTAGTTTGAATTTGTTTGTTTCTCCAAGTTACTTTCCTGTATGTTTTACAACTTGTTCTGGTACGAGCAGGTTCGATGTGTTTCCGTATTTGAAGCCCTGTGTGTCCATGTGGTATCTAGCCACCTCCACCCCGGAGTTCTCAGATACCGGCTTGTGCAGTCCCAGCACCACTGTGGACAGCTCTCCCAGGGGGTTCATTTCCAGTAGTTCTGAAAGCTCTTATTTTTAACTTTGCTGTGTCGTTTCTTTTAAAGATCACATTATTACTTTCTGATCATAACATATGAGTTTTATTATTTTAAAATATAAATCCAATCATCTGGCTTCTAGAAATACAATCCAGATAAAGTCTGGAAATAAAATATCTTCTATTTCCACTGTGTGTATATTTACTGTGGGTAATTAATATTCTCAAGTGATCCCAGTTATTCACTTATTCAACAAACATATATGCAACGTATTTTTTAGTATTGCAAAGGGCAATTATGATTTTGACATTACATAAAATCTGTTATGAAACAATTGGTAAAGTAAAACTTACCCAATATAATAAGCCAAAGGACTTCAAAGCCTATAACAGAGTGAGGATAATCTAATACTAGTAGAGCATAATATAAAGTGGGCTAATTTCTGTCTTCTTGTTCAACTCTCAGAGGGCCCTGGGAACCCTCGAAGATTCAGGAAGCAGTTGTGGAGATCTCCAGACCAACATGGGTTGGTCTTTGCATAGTAGGTCCCCAAATTGAAATAATTAAATGTCAATACATGCGCATAGATTTTTTCTATTCCTTTTTGGTATAACTATAAAACAAAAGAAACAGGAGCTCAGGTTAAATCAAAGTTGTTTTTATTTTGTATTTTTAAGTAGGTCCTGTTTATTTTTTAGAAACATTTCTGGGTATGAAAAAGAGAGACTGAAATTCACCAAGTAGAACATGTTCTATTTTGAGAGGTCAGGATAAGAACCTGGTCAAAGGGTACGAACTGATCAGTAGATTCTCCCTGGTAACTAAGCTCAGCTGAGACATCCCTTTCTGATCAACACGGGTGGAAGGAGAGCCCTGTGACCAATATGTGGCATGTACTGCCAGGAATGTCTCCAGTTTTCCTTTATTATCCTAATTAGCATCTTTGCTTCCTTCATGCCACTCAATACATTTCTCTTTAAAATATTATAAAATGGCTTATTTTGTATTTCTAAAAAGATCAAATCAAATCTCATAGCTGCATGTACAATCTTAATGCGCTCAGATGTTCACAACTGTGAATCAGCAAGCTGGGGAGGACACTAGATAGGGCATATCTACCTGCTGGATCCACACTGTGTCCCTGGTGCAGAGGACACTGACCCCAGTGCGGCAGAGACTGCAGTGTGTTTGCAATGCGGCATGTTCACAAGGAACAGCGGCTGCACCTCACATGGGTTCCCACAATGTCCTCTTTTTTTTTTTCTTTTTTTTTATCTTTTTTTTTCCATTTATTTTTATTTTATCAAAATACAAATGTCAATCAGACAGTTTCAAGACACCTTAACCATACAGAGTCGATGAATTAATACATTGCAAACTGTTTTCATAACGTTTTGGTACTGTACAAGGTGCATACATGAAATTATATTTACAGGTTTTTTTATAGCTGAATTATATC
>PVKA01039047.1:0-19768 GCA_004027165.1 Ctenomys sociabilis
GAGAGAGAGAGAGAGAGAGAGAGAGCACATGGCAAAAGAAGATACAAAGATACAAAAGAGTGAGAGAACCAGCCTTATTTTTTCCTAACAACCTTCTCAAGAGAACTAGTCCATTCATGAGAGACCCAAGCACTCCATGAGACAAGCTTAAGGTCATTATACAGTCCACTCCCATAAGGCCTCCTAGGTCACTCCAACTTTTAATTCAACTGCATTGGGGATTTAAGCCTCAGGGTGAGTTTGTGTGGAAGGTACCACATTCAAGCCATAGCACATGGCAATTTACATTTAGAGCATGTATGTAATGCATTTTGACATTAATGTATTTTTGTGTATGAGTGGGTCTTAGACAAAAGAATTTGAAGAAACTTGATTTAACAAAGCTTTCAAAGTCAAGTTTTCTTCTTCATTGGAAATTGGATGGTTGATCCCTCCCTGGCTGGAGGTGTGAATTTCTGAGCCTCCAATGTCACCTCATTTCCTGATGAGCAAAGACTGCACTCTCTCCATAGGGAACTATGCACCCACAAGCAGATCATCTTTATGTAATCCCTCTGTGGATGCTGATACAGCCAGATAGCATCAGTGTCAGAGATCATGGGAAAGGCCCTTTCCTGGCATGATGCTCCAGGCTACTCTTCACACCTCTTCTCCTGGAAGAGACTTTTGTGGGAGGCAGCGTAGAAGGCAGCTAGATTTTTCTTGTACAGGTACTATCAGGTATTGATTTCCTGTTTTCTCCCTATTATCCTGGATTTTCTGTGGCTTCTGTCGGCAAGGGGTGGGGGTTTCATCAGGGCATGGCTGTCTGAAGTTCTTGATAGTTGGCATATTTTAAGTGGCTTCCTCTCTTTTGGAGACTGAACAATAAGTAGGACCCCCAGCACCACCTGCAGAAGGCAAGTCCTAGGCCCCAACTCAACCCTCTTGTGCAGAAACTCTTCTATAGACAAAGAAGTGAACAAGAGTGCTTTTTATCAGAGTACCTTCTGTTCTGTCCAGAAAGGCAGAGAGTTATACTAAAGAAATGAACTTCTTTCCAGAAGTTTCAGATTCTTGGCAATTGAGAAGAGTAAACATACTTTTGCCACTCTATCCTTAGCCAAATTTTCCGTTAGTCAATTATTTAATGTTCTCAAGTACTATAAGCCAGCAACTTAATTCCTTCACAAAAACATTTAAACACCTTGAATCTGACTCAGAATTCTGAATTCATTTTCTGCCTATTAATTCCAGCTGCATTCCATGAATGATAATAGTTAGAATATTCTCTGTTCTGATTCCCAGTTACATAGGTAAATTTGGTTTGTATTTTATACAGGATGTATATTTGTGTGTGTGGCTTCTTTTATATAGAGTTACATTTGAGATTCACCCACACTTCTGCATGTTTTTTTTTGCAAATTCTCTGTTCTCATTGCTATGTAGTATTTGAATACTATACATAGAATTTTTGTGAACATGCCACAATTAATTTTCCATTGCAGTTACTAGTTTTTAGATTTTGACTATCACAAATAGTGCTGTTATGAATATTCTAGTAGCTTCTGGAATGTATATCTGTAAGTAAAATTAATGAATCATAAGCAAATGTACATTTTGAAACATTTTATAAATTAACTTTTAAAATTCATCTGGCAGGTGTATAGTAACTTTATGTGGCTTTCATCGGCATTTTCCTGATGGCTACTGGGGTTGAGAACCATTTTGGTATTTTTTTCCCAGAATTTTATTGAAGAACAAAGAGCAATGAGACAGTTTCAAATCAAATTAGTAGGACAGATTCAATCATTAATACATTGCATACTGTTTTTGTAGTGCTTTTTGTTGTACAAAGTGCAGACATGATATCCTATTTACAAACACTATTAGAGCAGATCTCTATTCATTGAAATAAGAGAATGTAGCTATATACCTGTATTTTTTTAAAGCTAATTTACAGGATAGTTTCAATACTTTTTACATTGTTATCTTCCTAGTGGTTGTCCATAGTACAAGAAGCAGACAGGATCTCCTGTCCAAAAACTTAGTGCAAATATTTCTTCTCACAGAATTATGTGAAAGTACTACATTTTTATCCTAACTGTACTGTCTATACAAACAGTATATTCGTTCCTTTGTATCCCCTTTTATTTGTTTAGTCCTGTCAGAGGTGGGTATTCTATTGGCATTCAATTATTATAGATGCTTGAATTCAGCAGAGAACCATTTTGTATGCTTATTGGTTATTTGGATAGCTTATTTTGTGATTCTTTTATTCATATTTCTACTGGGTGTATATCTACTTCTTATTTATTTATGAATGTTTTTGGGATATGCTGAGTCTTGGTAAATGTATATAGTACAATTTCCTACTGTGTGGAAAATCTTTTCATTATCTTAATGATATCTTGAACAGATATTTTTATTTGATGTAGTTATCAAATTTTGTGCTTAATGTTTTTGTGTCTTAATTTTAAAAAGATCTTTGTGCCAGTCATGCAAACATTTTGTTTTAACAATTTGAAAGAAAGAGATTAAATTCTTTTTTTTTCTTTTTCGTTGTTTTTTTAACTTTCCTTGCTTTTAGTTTGGTCCCTTTGCTATTTCTTGTCCTTTCTCTTTGTCCAAATAAACAAGGTAAAATTTCATACCTTATCCCATAATAATAGTGGGTTTTCCATAAGACTGGCAATGACAGAAGTTGGTGACTTCAGCCTTTTATGGCTCAGCATATTAATATGGTTTTACTTTTTATACTTTTCATGCTTTTCTGCTGGGTGATTAAGTCCAAGAAGAAGCAAGATCTGTATAACAAGAAATGTAACTTTTGTATCTTCCAAGGTCAGTCAAATCCCCTCCGGACTTATCCTGAAACACTGTACCATGTATTTTGTAGAGCCTTTTTCAGTGTCAGCCATGTGGATGAGTCACGGCCATTGCTTGAACCATTTGCTCACAGTGAAATCCTGAGAGAATGTTTTCTCTCCATGTTACTCTCCTTAGGCACACTCTACATCATTGATCACTTTCCTCTGTGGTCCCATAATCTTGATCAGAAAATTTGGGACACAGCTGAGTTACATGATATTATAATACAGGTTTTCCTACATCCTGAGTCTTTACTGACCTTGACTGACTAGAGCCAAAATGTTGGCTGTCCTTGCAGCCCACCTTTTTCTCTAATTTTTTGATCTGTAAACTTAAGTTGTTTAAGTTTACACTGCAGAATAGAAACTCATTGTTATTACCCTACAACCTAGGCTATTGAGTTCAATCTCAGTATTAAACATCTACATTGGAATATTTTGATGAATTCAACCACCTACAATATTTAAGTGATAGTAGAATACTCCTCTTTGCCAAAACTAATCAGAAAAGGACACAAACAAATGAGCAGTTTGTATCTGTATATTCAAAATGGTTAGAATAGATATACAGCTGAATTCTCTTAATTCAATGAATGGAGAGATTTGTTCTAATAGTGTTTATGGACAGGATATCATGTCTGCATCTTATACAATGAATAACCATTAAGACAACAATATATAATATATTAATTATTCAAACTGTGCTTATAATCGGTTCTGAAACTGTCTCATTGCTATTTGAATCTCAGTAAGATTGTTAAAAAATAAATTTAAAAAGAAAATGAGAATTAAAAAAATATTTCATACTTTACTTCGATAATATTAGGTAAGATGGGAAAAAGCTGCACAGAAAAGATTTTTTAAAGGTATTTCTCTTTTTTGTCTCCAGCCTCTTAGTTTTTCTCCCAGAGAAAAGGTTTTCTGTTTAGGATATTTTGTGTTTATATTGGTAAATACATATGCATATATGGAAGCAGGTTATGTAGTTTTTTTCTCCTTCTAAAGTAAATGATAAATTTTATTTATGCTATGGTTGACACTTTTAGAGTTTAGATACGTAAATTTTGTATACCATAACATAAATAATAGTGTGAATTATTCCTTTACATTTACCAATGGAAAATGTAGTAAAAATAAATTGAATGATGATATAAGTTGTAAATCAGGGAAATTTGCTTTTTATTCATTTTTTCACTATTCCTGGCAATACCAACCTGGATCTAAAATGAGAAAAAGTTTAGAGTTAAAACTGATTGAAAGTTAAAAAATCATTTTATAAATTTATAGTTTTCTGGTGCTCCTCAGATGGTTTATATTTATCATTATTGAAATATAGAGTGAGATATTCATTAACAGGTAGGAGATTAAAAATAACCTTCAAAGATTTTAAGCCCAGAAGACTAGGGTTCAAGTTCACTCCTCAGGTTCAAGTGAAGGCCATGAACTGGTCAGACTTACTTCTGAGCACCTGCTGGCTGCATGCTCTTGTCATTCTTTGCAGAGAGCATGTTGCAAACATTCTCTTTTCCACCCCTTGGAGTTGAAATGAGGGATGGCTGGTACACAGCAGTGGTCTCCTGATCTCTGATAAGTGTAGACCTTTCTAAACATCATTTCCATTTTGAGATATTTGATTTGGAGTGTCTGAGGAGGGGAATCTGTGTTTCTAACAAACACTCCATGCTGATAGAGTTGAGTTTAACAACCATTGTCGAATTAAAAAAAAAAAAAAAGCATGTATGTGCAGGTTCTTTCTGGGGCCCTCTTCTCCAAGTCATTGCAGTGCAATTTGGAGCTAGTTTCATCATCTTGAGGTGCTATGTGCAGAATGCCACAGGCTGGTGTCTTCCCCAGCACGTATTTATTTTCTCATAGTCTGAGGACTGAAAGTCTAGATGAAGTTCTGATAATTTGATGCGTGGAAGGGCTTCTCCTTTGGGCATGTAGCACCTTCCCTGCTGTGTCCATGCATCCTCGTGTGGGCTTTCTTCTGTGTGCATGTAGAAAAGGAGAGAGGAAGAAAGAGGGGAGAATTTTCTTCCTCTTCTTTCTCTTCCTCTTCTTATGAGAATACCATTCCTACCAGATTGGGCCCTGCCCTAATGATCTGATTCAATCAAAATTACCTCCTAAATATCCTATGTCTAATCAGAATCACCTTGGGGGTGAGGGAGTCATCCCATGAACTCAGAGGTACACAGATCAGCCCATAGCAGGTACTAAACCTCGCAGGGACTTTGGCTATAAAATGGGTATAATAGTACTTCATTTAATGGGAGAAATGAATGATTACATGGGCATGTCAAAGGTATCTGATGTGCGTTTTGTTTTAAATTTTCTTCTTTTAGAAAGTAATGCAAGTAAGGGCTACTATGACTCTGCTATGTGCTGGATTTATTAATGGAATCCTAAAACCAGAACAACTCACAGAATTTTATACAACTTTTCCAAAGTCACCTATTAAATAAGTTACAAAAACTGTATTACACCTAGGTTTCAGGACTACCATCCATGTGTTATACTACACAGTGCAACTTATTTCGCTCACAGTTGACAGGAGTGGGTGGACTGCTCAGAAGGCTTAGATTTGTCTTCAGTATTTAAGAGCAATGCTGCCCCAGACACATGCAGGCATTATAGGCTGAGCAGAACGCTATGTCCCCTGTGTAAAGCTATCCTTTCATTGGATTAGTAAGCAAGAGTGGCCTCTTTTGCTATGCACAAGTCTGGCCTTCTGGTATCTAGTTTCAGAAGAGCATGATTGGCCAGCACACAGGTCAGGGAGAAAAGGTTATGTGGGGGTCACCAGTGTCCTTGGGGAAAGGGATCATGCCTCTTGCTGGGCAGGAGGCTCTGCACCAACTGCATTATAAAGTACACCAGCCCCAGCAGCTGAAACAATTTGCCCTCTCAGGGATTTGGGTTTTGAGGGGTAGTATCTGTGATAGAATGACTCTCTCCAACTGACCTCCACATGGCTCCAGTTACCCTGACCATTCTCGCTTGCATACACATTCTCTCTCTCGCCATGGTGGCTGGATACATAATTCTACTAGCCAGTGAGGGTGGAGAATGTGCTGTGTCTCAGTTGGTAGGACTTAAGGAGCAGTAAGTAGGCAGGCCCATTATCCTCCAAGCTTTCTTTGGTAGAATGGCTTTACACAGGAATTCACATTAGCCACAAATTCCTTTGTGTGTTGACAACTTCAGGATCATAGTCAGTCGCTCATTATGACTTCAGAACTGATAACTGGATCAGAGAAAGCCTCATTGTATGTGTTGGTTTTGAAGCACTGATAAGGAGAGCCAGCTGGGGAGACCACAGAACAGACTGAGCAAGGATATGGTAGAAAGTCAACACACCAGGAATGTATCTAATCCCTTGATTTAGCGTGAAGACACCAAGGGAATAAAACTGTTAGGAGCCATGCATTTACTTGTGGCAGAACCAAGTGAGGTACCCCAACTCTTAGCTTCTATGTCTGTCCTACTTATTTAGTATAAGCCACAGTGAAGAAAACAGCAGAGGGGTGAACCCCAGAACACAGGGGATGGAAAGAAGACCGAAGACAAATTCCAAGTGCCTCACAGCTGTGCCTGAGGCTGGCCGTGGTGTCAGTACTCTTACAGGAAATCTCTTCTTATAAACAGACTCACATTCCAAAAGTTCATTTACATATTTATTTCTTGAATCATGGGGCTTGTTTTTCCATGGAAATAATATTTTGAATGGTAAGTTAGGTTCACTAAGATTCATGCACAAAAATCTATGTAAATGATAGAGTACCCAGTGATAGTATTCATAGGAATATTTAATTAATTTTGCCAAATGCTTATTACATTATTAATTCTCTTGGAGTATATTATACAATGAATTTTAAAACAAGTTGTGAGAAATCTGTTAGCTATGCAGATCAGGGTGGTTCTGCTGAGACAGTGTGGAAGTTAGGTGGGCCAGGTAGGAAGGCAGATGTCTTCTCTGATCCTTATCTCTGTCTTCTCTGATCCTTATATCTGAAATAAAAATAATAGGAATAATTTTGCCTGCTTACTTCCTAGGGTTCTGAAGATGGAGTAAGATACTAGGTAGGAAAGTGATTGGATCTATCAATCAGCTTTCTCATTCTGGAAAGGAAAATATGTGACACACAAAAGCTAAAGGAAAAGAAGTTTACTTTGGCTCACAGTTTTGGCAGGATCAGTCTATGGCTGGCTGGCTCCAAGGTAGAAAGGACATGGCAGAGGAAAGTCTGCTCAACCCATGGAAACTAAGGTGGGGGAAGGAAGGGATGGAAGGAGAGAGAGGATGGAGAGGGAGGGGGAAAGATATGGAAGAGACAGGGAGAGAGAGAGAAAAAAAAAGGCAAAGAAGGAGAGAGGGAAAGGGAGGGAAAAGAGCTGGGGGTGAGAACACACCCTTCTAGGTTGCAGCCTCAGCGACCTACCCCCCTCTAACCAGGCCCCCTCCTGATAGCACATTCAGCTGGGAGCCCATCAATGAATTAGTTGTCTGATGAGTATATTGCCCCAAGGAAGCAATAACTTTCAAAAGCCCCACCTTTGAATATATGAAAATTTTGGAAGGATATTTTTGATTTATACTCTAACACTGGAAGGAAGAAAACAAGTATCTACAAATGATAAACCCTTTCTGGGTCAGTTGCTACTTAGGTGTTTTGGTGGGGTGGTTTTGGGGATGGCGGTATTACACTGCTAGGTTCAGGCCTCAATTAGTAGAACACTAGTGATGGTGAAAACAGGAGTAGCAATACATCTAATCTTTAAAGAGACTTTTCTGAGTGCCAGAGATGGTCCTTGGTGCTCTGTGGCCCTAATTTCTCATATCCATTGCAATTGCTAATTATATGTCTCAACTTGTATAGCCTATAGACATTTGGTAAACTACTAATACCAATGTCAGTGTGAAGCTATTTTTAAAATGAGGCTAATGTGTATATCAATAAGCAGTTAGTGAAGCAGATTACCCTCTAGAATGTGGAAGGGCCTCATCCAATCATTTCAAGTTCACAAGGGAAAGGAGAGATATCTCCAAGGAAAAATGGAATTCTGCTTCCGGCTGTCTCAGACTTGACCTCCAACGTTATCTCTTATATCCTCAGCCTGCTAGTCTGTTCTGCAGAATTTGGACATACTGGTCAGATATACGCATCCCCACAACACATACACACACATGCACACATACACACACACGCATGCACCTTCACTGTTTTTCTGGAGAATTAGTTGTTCACTTAGCCAGTTCCCTTGTCACACTACACATACAGCTAGGCTATATTTTCCAGCCACCCTTGCAGGAAGGAGAGTGACTTCAGCTGAGTGGGGATTCCTGAGATAGAGTGAGAGTGACATGTACATCCCAGAGCATCATTGTGCTCCTCTGCTGACTCCAAGGCTCTGGAGGTTTACAAGGACACAAGATAGAGCAGCCCAAGTTCACAAAATGACTGTGGAATAAAGTGCCTCAGCGTCAAGCATGTGACTTGAGTGAGCAGGAAACCTGTGCCATGCTAGTGTTAAGACTTAGGAGTTTTTCATTATAGCATTTTCCCTGACAAATATTGATGGAGCTGATTATAGAGTCAGGTCTTCTGGCTCCAAGGGGTGAATGCGTCCTCTCAATACTGTTCACATGTATTTTGCATTCACTAATAAAGAGCAAGAGTGGGAAATGTTTCCTTTACCTCTTCCTGCCTGCCCTTGAAAACCAATGATACCTTTTGGATACAGAGGTGGAGGAAGATGGGTCCAAGAGTGTGTTTAATTTATCTGCCCATTTCCCTGGACATGGCCTTTGTCTTCCCCACAGATGGAGTCCTGGACCTTCAGTAATTAGCTGTGTGTTTTGCTTGTGTTGGAAGACTGGAAATGCACAGTGCCTCTGTCTGGGCCAGGGCATTGCTCACGTGGCAGTGACATCCCCAGCTAATAGTTCAAGGGAGGGAGCAGTAGCTGCAGCTTTGCCTTCAGACACTGTGAAAGTGGTTTTCCATAGCAAGGATGATGTGAAGGCTTGGGGAAGTAGGGTGCTTTGTTTTTCTCTGTCTGTGAACTTTGGACTGCTTCCCCACTCGGGTCTGTGCCAACCACCCTGTTCAGTCTGGGCAGCTATGCTCCTGGGACTGGTCTAAGGTCAGAAAAGCCTAAACTGAGAGAGAACAGATTGAACCCTTATGAAGCAGTCTTTTTACCCCACAGAACAAAAAAAAAATCCTGGGAAGAAGCTTTGGATTAGGAAGGGATATGTCGATTCCCATATTCTTCTGTGAAAGCAGGTATTTCTGTATCAAATGGTGAAGGTGACCTTGAATGTGAACTCAGGGACAAAAATCCAGTACTTTTTTCCTGGGTAGTCTGGGTGAAATTGTAGAAAGAATTCACTTGGTTTAGAAAAAGACAAATTTAAATACTTTCGTAGCAAACTATATAAGATCAAGAGATTTTGTTGACTTTTCACTTGTATCCTCATAACACCAGCTTCTGCCATGCATTTCAAATACAAAATAGAATAGATCATATTTAGATTGTGCAGTTAATTAATTTTGATCATATAAACAACCACTGATTATCTTTGTTTTCCTTTGGTGTATATCATAAAACTTAAACTTTTCAAGCCTGCATGTCAGAATTTCAGGGATAGGCATGTGGTCTGAGGAAGCTCCCTCAATACCTCTGACCTTTCCCACTCAACCACCCACTTCCTTAAGAACTGCTGTGTTGTAATAAATTGCTGATCATTTTGCTGGAGTTGAAGACAGTCAGATTTCCTGATTGCAATCAACAGAGACTTGTTCTGGCGGATAGGAGGTAACCAGAGATTTATTTATTTTACTAGGAGTCACTGTTTTTAATGAGAAGCTGAATGATCAAGCTAGGGAAGCAGTAGGACTCAGGAAGCACCACTGGCTCCAGAAGCAGGAAAGGGAAAGCATGGAGCTGTCCCTCTGTCCATAGGAAGAGAATGGTCAGGGTGCTGCCACCACTGTTGCATTTGAAAGAAAAATGAACTCTAGGAGGTTTCTGCATGTGAAGGTGGGATTCCACAGTGACCCTGAGATTCCCATCTTCTGGGATAGAGTCAGTCACTAGTCCAGGTATTGATGTGACAGAGTTTTGAAGATGTAAAATCTAAACTCAGTAGACCTTAAATGATGGAGACTATATAGATGGTCTTGATCCAATCCTATGAGTCCTTTAATAGCAGAAGGAGAAAAAAGAAGGGGAAACTGGAGAGAGTTGAAGCCTGCAAAGGATGCTGCATGAATCTTCCAGATTTGAAGAGGGAAAAGCCACATGAAAGGACCAGGAAATGGTCGTAAAGAGCTAAGAGTGATCCCACTCAATAGTCTACCATGTAACAAGGACATTGACCCCTACCTATGAGAAACTGAATTCTACCAACAGTGAGGATGAGTTTAGAATAAGGGCCTAAGCCTCAAGAAAGAGGGCAGCCAGCCCACATAATGTGAGACTCTAGCAATGACAGCACAAATTTCTGACAGACACAACTATGAGAAAGTATTTGTTGACTCAAGCTGCTAAGTGTGGGTTAATTTTTAACAATTAATAGGCAATTAATGCACCATGTCCTATGTTACTTGAGGGATACAAAGCCTAGTACAGTGTTCCAGTTAGTGATTTTGGGCTATCTACTGGTCTTTGACTAACCCAGCAGAAGTTATTGTGGGCTTTATCCTTCTCCTCTGTTGTAGTTAGAAAGTAGGTTCTAAGAATTACCTCCTGCCATGGCTACCTACCATCCAAAAGAGCTGGTTTCCTGAAATGAATTTGAGGTATGATTTTTAAAAAGGATTATGTGCCATGTTGCTCTAAGTATCTGCTGTAAAATTCTCTTTAGAAAATAGTTCTTTTGTATCTGCTACTTACTTTCCTGTGGCTCTTTCTTGATAAGGTTCTTACCACACCTAAGTTTCTAGCACATCTCTTTTTATGTGTAGATCTCATGTAAAAAATTCAAATAATGCATTGTATCTATTTTTTTTATATGAGGTCTTAAAATATTACTCAGGATAACTATGAAATTGCTTTTGCAATCTTCCTGCTTCAGCCTTCTAAATAACTGGGCTGACAGGCCTATGCCACTATGGCCAACTGTGGGTTACATCTTAAGTGCCAATATTTTGGGGTGGGCTTAGGTGTTTTTATAACTTGGAGTGGCACAACGAAAAAGTTATAAATTTGTGAGCTTGAATATGTGAATTTTAATTTCAGTGTCTTAGTCTGATTTATTTTTGTCTAACAGAAAATTGCAGATATGTGATTATGGAGTAAAGAAGTTTATATCTCACACTTCTGAAAGTTAGGAAACTCCATATCAAGGTGGTGGCATCTGATGGGGGCTTTTGTGCTAGATCACATGGCAGAAACTGGACAGGCAAAAGAGCACAAGAACGCCAGACAAGGTCAAACTCCTTTTGATTAGGAATATACTGTCATGAGAATCAACCCACGGCCATGATAACAGTATTAATCCACTTAGAGGGTTAGAGTCCTCAAAACCTAATCACGTCTTCAAAGTCTTCTCAACATCTTTGCACTGGGAACTCAATTTCCAGTGCATAAACTCTGGGAGACACAGTTAAGTCCCTGGGTGTGGAGGACCACTTGAGCAGCTCTCCTTGAAAGAAGAGTGACTGTTTCCACTTTGACTGAGCCTGGCCCTATTTCCTTGTACTGATATGTACAGAGCTGGCAAGGACTTCTGTTTATCCTTTCAATTGGTCTTAAGCAATGTATATTAGTCTACCTGAGGTGCTGGTGATAGTCTTTGAAGGTAGCATATGTGTTTCCCTGGTGACCTACACCTGCCTCTTTAATATGAGCCAGGTCGAGACAGGACAAAGAGCCAATGCTCCATGCTGCCAGCTGGAATCAAGCCTTGTGAGAGAAGCTATGACTTCCTGGGGCTTGAAAGGCTACATCAAAGCTGAAGCACCAGACCCCCAAAACATTAGATACTATCTCAATAGCATAAAGGAGATTACTTGCTTTGCATATCCTCTATGCATATGGCAAAGGTAAGTGTAGGCCACTCACCTCACAGTAGTCACCTACTTCCCACAATTCTCGGTCATTCCTCCTCAAACCACTCCTCCTCTGAATAAAACCAGGTGAGGCCCTGGATCAGACTCTTTGTTCTGGAAAGCCATTTTCATGGCTGGACTTAGGGCCCCTTGGCTCCCCAATAATTATAAATATGTTTTAGTGTCTTTACTTTTGTCATGGCTTACAATGGGAGTGGTAGATTGGAATTAACTTGGTGGGATTACAATAGCATATCTTTGGGACTCCAAATATTAACTTCTTGGACTGAGATGAAAATCAGGAAGAGACTCCTAACCTGGGTTTTCCATGATATCAGACTGGGCAGTCATCAAAACTCAGTGGCTCTGGCCTGCCTCCACTGAAAACTGAAGGGGCAGGGATCAGTAAAATCTAGTATCCCTTCCAACTTCATCTGGGTTAAATTCACTGGTTGCTTCAGGATAGACAGGTTTGGTCCAGACATGGCCTGTGGACCTTCCTGGCTCTCTGCCTGCCTATTTTCATATGCCTTTTGATCTGAGAATTATTTTTGTACTTAGAGATGGTGTACTACTGCTCTGGGGCTACCCTAACAAAGCACCACAAACTCACTGCCCTAAACCACAAATTTGTGGTTCAAGTGTGGGCAAAGCTGATTGCTTCTGAGGGTGTGAAGGAAGATCTATTCCCTTCCTTTCTTTAAGTTACTTGGCTTATGGGTGATGTTTGCCATGTGTCTTTATGCTGTCTTATCTGTGTTTTTACCCTGTGGCCCCATTTCTCCTTTTATAAAAACTGATCATGTTGGATTCAGACTTACTCTAATGACCTCATTTTATCTTGGTTACCTCTGCAAAGACTCTATTTTCAAACAAGGCCACATTCTGATGTACTGGCGATTAACACCATAACACGTTTTCCCTGGAGGCCCCAATGCCCTTCAGCAATTGGCTACATGTTAAAAAGGTATGTAAGTATCCATGTAATAGTCTCAATTTTGTTTCTTAGTCCATAAAGTCTGAAATGTTTGCTTTTTGGCTAGGTTTTTTAACAAAAAGTGTTTCAACCTTCATTGGATCAGCAGCTTTGAGGCTTTAAGGTGAGTCTGTCACTTAGAAAGCCTCACCTCCAGATTCTCCAGAATTTTTATGTGGTGCTGATACTGTTGGTCTAGAACAGTGGGGGCAAACCTAGGACATAGGTGCTGCAACAGTGACACATAACCCTCTCTGTTGCTGCACAAGCCAAGTTGCCCCAGAAGCTGAGCATCAGATAATAGTTTTCCCCAAATAAAACTATAGATATTCAGGTTTAATTATAGTATTGGCACTTTGTGATAAATAAGTGGGTTTTAGGTTGAAGTTTGGGCACTTGGTCTCTAAAAGGTTTGCCATCATTGATCTAGACAGTGGTTCCCAATTTTAAATTCTCAGAGGTTTTTGTCACTTGGAGAATTTGTTTCTCCAAATGTACAGATTCCTAAAGCCCCAGACTTAGTCAATTATAACTTCCAGAGATGAGACCAGAGATGATCTAGTGAGTATCCAGGTGTAACAATTATTACAGTCTGGGTTAATCATTTAGTCAGAAGAGTCAGAGTTGACTGGATTACTCTTTGGGATTAGACTGACTATTCAGGCCTTACTGTCTGTGGGAGACCGGGGCAACCAGGGAATTCTATTCTTTTTGTCAAGACTTGTGCTGAAGGGAAACATCATCAAGAAATGTATGATCTGGATTCTTCCAAGGCCAAAGATCTTTGTTTAGGCTGTTTCTCAAATATTATTATCATTAAGTGGCTTGTCAGCAGCTCATGGGGAAAAAAGACGGATTGACTGCAAACTCATTTGGAGCCAACAACAATTCCAGACATCTGCTGAGAGACCTCAGGCCTTCTGGGCTCCCTGGAGACACATTTAATATCCAGACCACAGAAGGTAACAGTCCCTTGTTCTCTGAGCCTCATGTACCGTGACTGCTGGCCAATTAAGAAAGTTTTGAGAGGGATACTGACAGACTGGAATATTTCCAAGGGAAAGAGATGCAGGACTTGGAAGCTATGTTCAAGGAGGAAGAGTTGAAGGAAGACTTATAAAATGGTGACCAGTAGGCCCTTCTCACCACAGACATGTGCTGAATAATCCTAGTAAAAACATTTTGACTTTGAGTACCTTTTGTCAAAGCCTTTGCTCTTTCTATATTGGTAAACTCTCTAGTTCCTCTTAGAACCAACTCAGTTCATAGAGATCTATTATCTGATTGCCCTGTGGAACTTTATAACCTGCAAATTCTGAGAGGGAGTAAATATGCATAATCAGGTTACAAAAAGCTAAGGAAAACAATACTTGCTATTTTTGATCACAGTAAGACATGCATGCATGCACTAATTGGCCTACATTTTAAAACTCTAATATGTTAAACATGACATAATAAATAAATAAGGTCTCTGTGTGTGGTTCCTGACATAGAGCTCCTATAATTAGATAGTGCTAGAAGAAGCTTTTGTTTTCATATTTGGTCTTTGACCTTAGTTCCTGACATAGAGCTCCTAAGACCTTATCACTTCTTCTTCTTCTTCTTTTTTTTTTTTTTGTGGTACTGGATATTGAACTCAGGACCCTGCACTTGCCAGGCAAGAGCTATCTCCCCAGGCCCTAAGACCTTATAGCTTCCTAAGTGATGGTATCTTCTGGCACAGAGTTGCTAATTCCTTTGGAACTTATTTTTGTGATGAGAATGTCTTTTACTTTAGCAAGACTACTTTTGGTGGGCTTCTAAGTGGGCTATGATCACCAGAAACACTGAGTCATGAAGATTGGAAACTTCAGTGCCACTCCCTCAATGGAAATGCAGCTAATAATCAGCTGATTTGTGATCAAGGAAGTTCCATTAAACCTCCAAAGTCCAGGTTTCAGAGATCTCCAGGTGATGGACAGATCCATGAGTGTAGAGCGTTTTCATGGGTTGTGGGGGATGCTCTGGCAATTGGACACTGAGAAGGAGATATCATGGGAACAAAAGTTGTGACTAACTTAGAAATGAGGGAAGTCTTGTGGGACTGAGTCCTTAACCTATGGGGTCTGTGCTAACTCCAGTATCAGATTTAAGTTTAGGAAGCTCAGCTGGTGTCAGAAAATTAGTCAATGTTTGTGTGTATGTGTAGGGGGAGGGTACTCTGAGAGCCATCTGAAATGTTGTGGGTAAAGAAAATATAGAGAGAAACAGATGATGTTTCCCATTTCACATTCAGCATAGCACAACTGAAGCTGGAATGGGCTGGCTGTGTTTATTGAGGACCTATAATGTGCCAGATATGGCGCCAAGTGCAACTGTAAAGAAGACAGGTCAGTGTGTCCTCTTAAGCTGACATTCTAAATGTACATAGAGCAAGTACAATTTGCATCTTATGTTGCAAGGGCATAAGATGAAAACAATAGGGCGTAGTTTTGTTTGGATGGTATAATCAGGAAAGTGGCAGGAGGTGACATCCTTCCGAAAGGTACATAGGATAGTTTGGATGTGGCTGTTCTCCACTGTTTTATGCTTTGTGGGCTTGTTCCTCAGAGTACACTCAGTTCAGGTATTCCATTACAGTAATAAAAAAAACAGATTAATACACAGAGGAAGGCTTATGACATGAAGGAGAAGTATGCTACCTGTTTGGTTTGGTTTTGAAGAATGGATATATCCTGGAAGAATATTTAAAAGAGAGATCTTATTCAATATAAAAAAATCTTTTCAAATTTGAGCTATCCAACCATGTATTAAGAGACTGGTGAGGTAATGAGGAATAACAGAGATGAGCACAGATTTTCATGGGTAGAGCTGTGAAGTTGTCTAGTGTGAGAGGATTCTTTTGATTCTAAAATAGATCCCTTGCATTTCTGAAATTGTATAAAGTAATATGATGACCAGAGTCTAAAACTAAAAAAATTCTATTTGGGGCCATCATTAATGTTTCAAGTGAGACTATTGGTAAATTTTAGAGACAAAAAAAAATCAAGCTAAAGAATATATATGGGCCTTGCAGCCAGAGAAGAGGATACAGAGGATGCAAACTTGGTCTTCACGTGGAAAAACCCTGGTGCATTAACTTGATGTTTAGAAATGGGATCAGACATAGCCCATCCATTGCTACTAATTACGTACTCCTGAAGGAATGAAATTTGAAGTGATTTGACGGTACAGTTTATATCATCTGTGAAAACTACAGATATGTTAAACCATGTCCATATTATGGGAAATACAAATTATCATTCTGAATTTGTTTGTTTGTTATGTTTGCACTAAGGGGAGCCCTCATTATCTTGAAGGAGGAACCCCAAAAGTTGATTCCACTGTGATAAAAATGTGAAGCAGCAATCTCTTTTGGGCTGGCTCTGATAGAAAATAGCACTGAGAAGACGAGAGGGGTAATCTTTCAGCTTGAGAAAAAAATGCTGTGTATCTGTTTTCAGAATAAACTTTTGATAGTTTGCTTAGTTTCATTGTTTTTAGTTCTATCATGAAAGCATGTTTATAATCAACTTGATATTCTGGATAGAGAATAGAATGTATAATTTAACGTGAGTTTTTCATGTGGTGAAGTATGTTTGCTTTCTCTCTCTTTTTTTTTTTTTTTTTTTTTTTTTTTTTTTTTTTTTTTTTTTTTTTTTTTTTTTTTTTTTTGAGGAATATACTTACAAAAAAATACATAGATTGCCACATATGGTTCAATGGAGTTTAACAAGTCCATTTTATCACTAATTTTCTGGCTGCTGCTCTTTTTTTTTTTTTTTTTGGTGGAACCAGGGGTTGAACTCAGGCCCTTGCACTTGCCAGGGAAGCGCTTATTCTACTGAGCCATCTCTCTGGCCCCTTTTATCACTAATTTTCATATCCTACAAAGATCATGCTGCCATCACCCTAGAGGAAACTTCTGTTCTAACTTGTATCATCATGTATCAATTTTTCTAGTCCTTACACTTAATATAAGTAGAATTATATTTTCTGTATTTTTCTTGGTCTGGCTTTTGTCACTCAGTATATTCCTTTGTGCTGTGTTTTCATTTCTAACTAGAAGTCCAGTTTAGGAACATGCCACAACTGACTCATGCATTCTTCCTTTGATAGAAATCTGATTTTTACAGCTTTGGGTGATTAATAATAAAGCTGCTATGAATGTTTGTGCACAAGTCTTTTTGTAGATGCATGTATTATTTCTCTGACGTATATTCCCTTGGGTGAAATTGCTGTGTTATTGAGTAGGATATGCATAAAACCTGACAAGTTGTTTTCCAAAGTGATAGCTTTTATCTTCTCCTACTTTATATAGTCAGCCTTTAACGGTAATGGGATCTCAGTATGGCTTTAATTTGTATTTATTATTACCTATAATATTAATCACTTTTCATGTATTTGTGCATATTCCTATAGCATTTCAAAGTACCTATTATAATTTTTTTCTTCTTTTGCTATTTTTAGAGATGTATTAATTTTTAGAACTTGATATAGTTTGAAAATAGACCTCTCTCTCTATCATTTTCTAATATAGGTTATCTTTTTATACTTTCTTAATGGTAACTTTGACAGCAGAAGCTTTTGGTTTTCAATGTAATTGAATATCATTTTCCCTCCCAGTGCTCTCTGCATTCTGAAAAAAATTTGACTATCCCAATCATAATTTTAGTTTCTTTCTAGAAGATTTAGAATTTATTCTTGTTTTGTTTTTGCATTTAGATTAATGATCATTCAAAATTTTTGTCTGCCTCAATACTGGGCACAGTATTAATTTTCTTTGCACAGAGATGTTTATTTGTTCCACCATCATCTGATATTATAGAACCATTGTTATTTCTTTCTTCAGTTACACCAAATTTGGTTGTGAATTTGTTGACTGTAATGTGGGTGTTTTGTGGACTTTTTTTTTCACTGATCTGTTCCCTTTTCCTTGTGTCAACAGACTTTTTTTTTCAGTCCTGGGAATTAAATTTAGGACCCTGCATTTGCACAGTATGTGCTTCAGCTGTATCCCGAGCCCAAAGGAATTTTTTTTTAATGCAACTATGAAGTCTTAACATCTGCAGAGAAACATGCTAGGATGTTGATTGAGATTATGTTTGATCTGTAGATATCTCAGCAGTAATGAATCCTCTAATCTGTGAACATGGTATATTTCTTCATTTATTTAGATCTTTTAAAATTTCTCCCAATAATGTTTTTGTACTTTAATATTTTTATTTTAATTTATTTATTTATACTGAAACTGCAGCAATCTTAAAAGTAGAATGTTGAAATTGGAAATTTTAGCTGGCCGTGGACTGTAATCCCAGTTTTCAGGAAGCTGAGACAAGAGAGTCACTGAAGGCCAGCCAGGCTACAAAGCAAGACCACCACCCTAATGAACGGGGCTGTTCCTGGAGGAAGGGGGTGCTCCGCAGGCTAGGAAACCATGGGTACCCTCCTGCCTGGTGTGGAGCTGACCCAGATAAAACTGGTGGCCAGGCCAGGGGGTGGGGCCTATTTTTGTATTTTATAAGCATGGAAAACTTGCATTTACATTTAAAAAAATGTTATATATTTGGTGTATTTTGATGCTTCCATAGAGAGTATTTTAAAAGCGTGTTTTCATTTTCTGTTGATATCAGAATATAAAAATACTGTTGATTTTTATATTTTTGCACTGTAGCCCATGACCTTGCTAAATATTTTCAATAGTCCTATTAGTTTCTTTGCTATTTTCTTTGGATTTTCTACTTAAATGATTATACAGTTTGCAAATAGTTTTATTATTTCTTCTTAATCTTTTAAAATATTTTAAAAATGTTTTTATTCATTTTAATTAGGAAAAAGATAATAGTAATGAAACAGTTTCAAAACAGGTTAGTAGGACAGTTACAATAATTAATACATTGCATATTATTGTCTTCATAGTAGTTATTCAGAGGACAAGATGCAGAAATGCTATCTTGTCTAAACAATATTAGCACAAAAAATATTAGTACAAACTTTTGCTCTCATTGAACTAAGAGAAAGTAGTTGTATATCTATCCTATCTTATACTAAATATATGCATATATACATATGTATTTCACAAAAAAATGGTCCCTTTTTTGTCTAAGGAGAGTCAAGTAGAGAGAAAAATTTCAGGCTTTCATAGAGAGCAAATTGGCCAAGCAATGGCCGTGACTCATACAGATGGCTGACACTGACGAAAGATCTACAAGGTGCTATACATGGTTACAGCATAAATCCTGAGGGGATTTGACTGACCTTATCATAGAAAAAGTTATACTTTTAGTTATATAGGTCTTGCTTCAACTTGTTCTTGACCATCCAGCAGAAAAGTGTAACCACAAGGTATAAAAAGTAAAGCCATATTAATATGCTGAGTTGTAAAAGGCTCAAGTCAACAACTTTGCACAATTGCCAGTTTTGCTGAGAACTCACTACTTATGGACTACTGGATGATATTGGGTTATTTTTCTGAATTCAAGTACCTATCATATTTGGACTGGAACCAAGTATGAAAGGTCCTTTAAAGATTTCTCCAAATACAGTTTCTCTAACAGCAATGAAATACTCATCTTTTCTTAATATTTATGCATCTTATTTTCAGTTTGACATCATTCTTTTTTTCTTATGTATTCATTTAAAAATACTGCTTTTTCTTGAAGTACTACTTCAAGTATATCTCAGAAGTTTTACATGTTCTATTTTCATCATTCAGTACAAATTATTTTATAAATTATATTGTCATTTAGTCTTTGACATAAATCTTATTTAGAAGTGTGGCTTAATGTCTAAATATGTGAAAGTTTCTTATTGTTTACATACTGATTTCTATCTTGATTATATTTTGCCTGAAGAATATACTC
>PVKA01039048.1:0-19778 GCA_004027165.1 Ctenomys sociabilis
GCATAGATATTTATGAGTGTTACTTCTTGCTCTTGAATTTTTCCCCTGACCAATATATAGTGGCCTTCTTTGTGTCGTTTGATCATTCTTGGTTTGAAGTTGAGACTGTCTGAGAACAGAATTGCTACTCCTGCTTTTTTCTGAGGTGCTGGGGCATGTAGTATTGTTTTCCATCCTTTGACTTTGAGCCTATGAATGTACTTTTGAGTTAAGTGTGTTTCTTGTTTACAGCATATTGTTGGATTTTGTTTCCTAATCCACTGTGCCAGTCTATTTCTCTTAATTGGAGAATTGAGTCCGTTTACATTGATGGTTATGATTGAAATGTGCTGACCTATGTTTGTCATGATATTTACCTGGTATTGTTTATTCTTTTGTCACCTGTGTTTAATTGTCTGTCCTGTTTAGTGGGTTCCTTCCATTCTCATTCATGGAGTTATGGTCGTTGTGGTCTCTCTCTAGAACATCTTTCAGTAGCTTGTGAAGGGATGGCTTTGTGATCATGAAATTCTTTGGTTGTTCTTTGTCGTGGAAGTATTTCACTTTTCCATCAAACTTGAAAGAGAGTTTTTCAGTGTATAATAGTCTGGGCTGGACTTTGTTTGCATGTAGGACTTGAAGAACTCTGCTCCATGCTCTCCTTGCCTTCATGGTTTGTGTAGAGAAATCGGCTGTAATTCTGATGGGTTTTCCTTTGAATGTGAGCTCCTTATTCTGTCTTGCAGCTTTCAGTATATTATTTTTGTGTTGGATTTCTGCGATCTTAACTATTGTATGTCTTGGTGTGTTACTACTTGGGTTGAAGTTATTTGGTGTTCTGTTTGCTCCAGTGAACTGAATGTTGGATTGTTTCCTCATATTTGGGAAGTTTTCTGTGATTATTTCTCCCCAAATTCTTTTTATGTCTTTTGTATTGATTCCTTCATTCTCGTTGATACCAATTATTCTCACGTTGTTCATCCTGACGTCATCTTGCAGGTGATGGATTATTTTTTCCTGCTTTCTTGTTGTTTTTAAGAGATCCTTTCTCACCTTTCACTACCTGCTCCAGCATCTTCAAGATCTGAAACTCTGTCTTCGCTTTCACTCAGACGGTTTTGTAGACTCGTGATTGCTATTTTTAGTTCTTCTATATCTCTTTGACTGTGTTTCATGTGTTCTATTTCTTTTCTGTATTGCTCATTCAAGGAATCCATCATATTTCTGATCACCTCAATTTTTTTTATCATGGTGGACTCGAGGTCTGGGATTGCATTTCTCCCCGTCTCTTTGTCATTTTGTATAGCACTGACCTTTGACTTTTGGTGTAGAGCTTTGGTGCAGCTATAACCCTAGCTTGTTGTGAGATTCAGGTGCCAGTCTATTAAGTTTGAGATTTTCGAGGTATGCCTATCCTGGATCTAGCTGTTGTGTTCAGTTCCTTTTTTGCTGCAGCTCCTTGGTTCCCCTGTGTTGGTTCCTGGGGTCAACCCTCCTGTGTCAGGCAGGTCATTCCCCAGGTGGGCGGGCCTGGGCTTTGGTGGGTCTTCTGGGCTCACAAAAGGATAGTGGATGATCTTAATCACTGAGTAGGCTATACTGGGTCAGCCAGCCTGTGCTGGCTCTGCGTCTACCGGCCATAGCCCGAGAAGGCTGGGAAAGGTCCCTCTGGTGCAGTGGGCCTGGAGCCCTCACTCACAGGCCAGGCTTTGGTAGGTTTTGGTCTATGGCGTGGGACCGAGGATTGCTGAGAAATGTTCCTCTGGCGTGGCAGGCTTGGAGTTCTCACTCCAGGCCGACCTGCACTGGGTCTGGTGTCATGGAGTCGGACCGGTAATCACCTGGAAATGTTTCTCTGGCACAGTGTGCCTGGAGCTCTCACCCGCCACGGGGGTTGTGGGGGGGACAGGGAATCCCTGCGAAATGTCTCTTGGGCAAGGCGGGCCTGGAGTTTTACACTCACTGAACTTTGATGCCCAGAGAATAGGGGAAATTCCCACTCGTTCAGCGAGCTTTATGGCAGGGGATCGGGGGTGGTGTTGGTGAGTGGGTCCTGAGGTTTCAGGCCAGTCACTGGCTTGGAGGGCTTGGGGGCAGAGATCCCACAGCCCGCATGGGAAAAAGCCAAAGGCTCTCCCTTAGACTCTCACTGCTCTGGGAAGCCTGGTGAGTCGTGCAAATTCCCACTCGCTGGGAGAGCTTGGGGCGGGATCCAGGAGGCTGCTGTAGTCAGCCGCTGTCTCAGGCCGGTCTCTTGCTGGGCGGCGTGGGCAGGATCAAGTAGGGTGCTGGCGAGGGTCTTGCTGTCTCGGGTGGTCTCTGGGGCTGGGTGAGCAAGGGCGGGATCAAAGAGGATGGCGGTGTCTGCCGCGCTGTCTCAGGCTGGTCTCTGGGGCTGGGCGGGCGCCGGTGAGATGGAGGAAGAGAATGTAATATTTTAATTAAAACTTAGTAAAAGTGCATGGCACATGATTGAATTACAGTGGACTATGTTTTTGACAATTTTATGTGTGTAGTGTTCAAAAGCAAGTTGTTTTTCCTTAAAATTAGGTATTCTATGAATGCACTATTGAAAATTTTTATACTTTCAAGGCATAGTGTTGGTAATGCCGCCTCTGCAAATTTGTATTGAATTTTCTTTATGTAGATGAATGTCTGAACAAAAAAGGGAAACTAATAAATTTTAATAACAAAAAATACTAGAAGAAATACGTAGATGGATATATCATGCACATGCCCACAGAGATGCCAGGCTCATAAGTTTGCATGTAATTGGAACCTGGGATGTGTGAGAATCTGGCTCCCAGCCTCAGGGATAAAATGGAATTTAGGATTCCAGGCAAAAAGATGAAAGACAAAGGGAGGGACTATTTATTAAGTCAGTGGGAGAAGTTGGCTGCAAGATTCAGTAGCATGAACAATTGAATTTACCCTGAACAGTGGACTTTCATTTGCCAGAATAAATGCTTTTGATATTGAGAATCTTGGAACTGATCATGTGCAGTAGTAAAGAAAGGGTGAGAAGCAAAACTAATTTGTTCTGTGGGAATGGTCATTTTATAGTACTGTGTAGAGCATATAACTATGAGATACATATTCAATAAGGTAAATCATATCATTCAGTTTTAAAAGGAAATCCATGGTTCTAGAATAAGGACTTTGACCAGCAGATGCCAAGTGGGTAACTACATGTAGGTTAAAACTTGGCATTTTTGTCTTCAATTTATACCTGTCTCCATTATCACCTTAAAACTTTGGATCAGATCTCTGTATGGCTCTGTGTGTAGGCATGTTAATCACTTAAGGGTTGTCAGTCTAATCCTTGGAAATGCAAGGTTTATTAACTCTAAATTTATCTAACCTCTCTTTTATCCGTTTAAGACTGAGAAAAAAATTTCAGGGATATTCAATTGCAATTTTTACAATATACTATGCTAGCCCCCGTGGAGTGATGCCTAGAAGTCTGAAGTCATTCTCTTAAATTTCAGGTCACCTCTGATTATAAGAAAAGCAGGACTGGGGAGATAGCTCAGTAGAATAAGCACTTGCCTGGAAAGCACTAAATCCTGAGTTCAATCCCTGGTATGGAAAAAGCAAAAACAAAACAAATGAACAACAACAAAAACAAGAAAAGCAAAGCTTCATTTTATGGGAACTAGATTACGACCTCAAACTGTAAGACCTCCCTAAGAACCACCTTGCAAAACCACTCCTGAGATAGGGCTCAACTAGATCAAAGGTCAACTAGGATTACCTCTCTTGCCAGCTATACAAATCTATAATCCTTGCTTTTGTTCCCATTTTTTTTTTTTATAAAACCTTAAAGAGCTAGCAGTCTCTTGGGACAAATTTTCAATATCTCTTCCTCCCCTGGTTCCCAGGGATTAAATCCAGAAAGAAGAGAGTTTTGGTTGAGGACTAAAGTTTTACACTACCAGAAAGATAGCTTTGGGAGACATGGTTAGAAAGGATGAGAGTGAGACAGAGCTCTCCTGAGATCCCCTGGGAAGCTCAGACTCAAGCCAAGAAGATCACAGAGCCCATATTCTGTGGTGGGAGGCAAGTTTTGGTGGATGTAACCTTTAGAGGAGTTAGAGCTGAAGGAGATGGAATTTAGTTCAGCGATCTGCTTGAGTTTTTAACACTACTGCCTATAGCCAGCAGAAGCTACTGGTCTGATTTACTATTGGTCACTATCTGGGTTGCCTAAGTGTCTATACTAAGCCACTTTAATCAATGTAGTCATGCTTAGAAGCACAACTTTAGTGTGATTCTATACTCTATCTTAAGATAAAAAAGGGCTGGGAATAGAGTTGAGTGTCATGGCCCTAGGTTTAATCCCCAGTACCAAAATCAGTCACTCAGTCTATCTATCTCTCTATCTTCTATCTATCTATCTATCTATCTATCTATCTATCTATCTATCTATCTATCTATCTATCTATCATCTATCTATCTATCTATCTATCTATCTATCTATCTATCTATCTATCTATATCTGTCTGTCTGTCTATCTATCTTTGCTCTAGTTAAAGATAGCTCATAAGTGATTCTTGGAATTTGTCAGTATTCAGTTTATATTTGGTGCCATTTTTGTCAGTGACTTTGCTACTCTAGGCCAGGTGACATAGTTGGTGCTATCAATCATTTTTATTTTCCTTATGCCAATACATGGATTGCGTGGGGGGGCAGTGTTCATAACCAATACTGTGGCTCATTTATGAAGATCTAGGTGCTGAGTCAAAGAAACTGAGAAGCTTAGTAAAGAATTTTAAAAAATTAGAAATAAAATAAAAGAAGAATAAAAAATGAGTCCTCGAACTGCCAAGTCCCCCAGGGTAGATTCAGAGAACATTGAGAAGAAGGTAAGCTACACTGAAGAAATGTCTGAATGGGTATCCATGGAGGTCGCAAAACAGTGTAATAAGGTGGTAGGTGAAGCTGTGGCTAAATAGATAACACACATGAAACTAATGATCAGTCAGCCTGATGAAGACATTAATAATCAGCTAAAGAAAGAGATATGAAATGTGAGTATCCAGGAGAGAAAACAACACAAGTCTCTAAAAAAGTTACAATTGGGAAGCTGAATTAAAATTACAAAAGCAAGTCTGAGCAGCAAAAGCTGCCAGTGTGAGAGCAGAGTGTCATATCCAGAAGACAGAGCTGTGGCTAATGATCAATTGATGAGAAAATACCTTAAAAACAAGAAAACAAAAACAATGCACCCAACAGCTGCTAAGTGACCTAAAGAAGGCTAATTATGAATAACTGGACCTGATGAAAAATCATAAGACAGCATAAGGACATAAAAACCTCTTTACAGAAATAATAGCAGAAAACTTTATAGGCATGGAAAAATAGTTTAACATACATTCTGTCGTATAGAACCTCAGAGACCCATTATCAGAAAAAATCCTCCCCATCACATAATAAAATGTCAGAAATCTAACACAAGAACAGAAATTAAAGGCTGCTAGAGAAAAGGAATAAATCACCTCTACAGGAAAATCCATTGGAACTGCAACAAACTTCTTAATACAAAGAAAGTAATTTCAACACAGGTTCATATATTCTTCAAAATTATCCTTCCACAAAGAATGGCCATGATCAAGACGTCAACCATTAACAAATGCTGGAGAGGTTGTGGGAAAAAGAAAGCCCTCTCCACTGGTGGTAGGAATGTAGGCTGGTCCAACTCCTGTGGAACTCAATGTGAAGACTCCTCAAAAAACTAGGATTGGTAGACTCATTCAACCCAGCTATCACCCTCCTGAGTATTTTTCCAGAAGAACTGAAAACATCATACCACAGCAATATATGTGCATCTATGCATATAACATGACAATTTTGGAAACTACCTAAATCTTGGAAACTACCTAAATACCTAGACCTATCAACTGAGGAATGGATAAAAAAGATGTGATATTTTTATACAACGAAGTTTACTCTGCTATAAAGAAAGATAAACAAGGTTTTATAGGTAAATGGATATAAGTAGAGAGCATACTCACAAGTGAAATAAATCAGATCCATATGTGTAAGTATTATATTGTCTTGTTAGTGTAAGAAAGAGTAAATAAAATCTGAAAGGTACAATAGATACTGTGAAAGAGAAAGCAACTGCTCAAGGGGAAGAACAACTGGGATGAGGGAAAGAAGAAAAGAAAGGAAGGAAGGGGAAATATATATATATATATATATATATATATATATATATATATATATATATATATATATATATATACACACACACACAAACACACACACACACACACACACAGGATGGCTTGTATAATCTTACTTATGATTTCTACTGGTCTACTGAATGGAACAGTTAATGCTGATATTATTTTTTAAAAACTTTTTGGCTAATTTTGCATGCTTATATCTGATAATCTGAACAACTAATTTGAAGACAGCAATATGCAATATAACAATCATTGTTAATTCCTAATTTTGTTCAGTGAAATTCTGTATTATTTCTATTTTTTTACTATTTTTATTCTCTTTAAAAAATAAAAAATTGCAGAAATTGAATGAACCACCAGAAGATAACAAAAATGAAGAGAAACACCAGTAACTCTTTGGGAATTTCCATCACGGAATTTTCTCATCTAAAAGACAGACACAAATCCTTTATTAAGTAATGGACAAAAATTCCTAGTCAAAGGATATTTACTAGTGACATGAATTTTTTTGTCATAAAATTTCTATATTTTTAACTTATTTCTAAGTGCTAGGTACATTAAAATCTCTTAAACCTCTATGATGCAAGTTTCAACAATTGTATTTTTGTGGTTAGTAGAAATCATTGTGTTTTAAACAACTTTCCAAAACCCTTAAGGCAACTATCATTTCTTACTTTAAGGCCTGTCCATTTGATTTGGAGAGTGAAAGAAGATAATGTAAAAGTTTAAAGTGTCTAACGATGAACACTTGCTGTTTCATGTATTTGGTGCATTTTCTGTATCTACTTGAATGATTTCTCAGTTTCACATATTTATGCTGAATCCCAATCAATAACTTATTTATACAGAAAACCATGGGAATTCTTAAAAGAAGGAATTGATGTAATACAAGGACGTGCCATACTGGTGCAGAACATACATTTCTGTGCCCATTAACCAAGGGGCTTTAATGATCATTTGTGTTATCTAAGCGATATTATCTCGTTGCACATCAGAAAAGTTAAGGAACACAAAATTGACATTGATGTTCTCTTAAAAAATGAGAAATGTAGAGCTTCACAAAGAGAACCTGTAATACAAGGGAGACAGGCTAATATTAAAAAGAGAACTAGAACACAACTGAGGAGGGAGCTTACCTGAGTTTTGACACTAGATAGAAAGATAGATGTCACTTGGTAATGTTGGAGCTTAGCATTTTCTAGTGTTGCTCTACTTATGTTATTTCTGAAATTTTTAGTATTTCCTAACCATTTCTTGGCCTAGAAAAACCTTTCTATCTCATGAATCTTCCCGAGGTCTGCCATTCATATAAACATTTACAGAAGGATCACACACAGAGAGGATGCAGTAAATACCTGGTATATGAGCAGTATAAATTCAATGAATATTCATTGAACATGTATGGCCATTGTACTATGTTTGTTTTAAAAATGGAAAATATATGACTGACAGCCATGAGTTCTATCTTTATAGATCTAATACTCTAACAGGGCTACAAAACTCATCCCTTCAAAGCCCAATTTTCTTTGATATGCTACAGCAGCTGTTTGTTTTTATAAGATAAAGCCCAATTGCTCTGCCTTGGTTCTGTGCCCTGATACTGTTCCATGATCTGACGTTTCCCTGCAACTTCAGCTACACTTATACCCATTTGCTAATCTTCAATATTAGCTTTTGAGGCACCTGTGATTTATAAGTTTCTTGTTTTATCAGTCGCATAGTGCACAATTTTATTTGTCTGTCTGTGTGAGTGAATGACAGTTTCCTTTCTTGGAATTCTTCAGCAACATTATAAAACTGGCTAATGGCTGTATGTTCTTTCAGCTTTGGCTTGAATTCCACCATATCCTAGATAGGATTCTTTGATCACACGTTATCTTCGATCCTAGGCAGTATGTTATTACTAAATCTGGCATATTAGTTTATAACAGTTTTCAGCCCAGGGCAATTTTACATCAAAAGGAACAAAATGTGTGGGAATATTTCAGTTGTAACAACTGGGGTGATTCCCTTGGCTTCTGAGTGGGTGCAAGCCAGGGATGATGTTAACCATCCTAAGATGCCTTTCTCATCAAAGCCTTCATTGGCACCATGTACAGCAGTGTCACAAGTTTGCATATATCCTTTACTGGCAATGGAAATTATCATAAATTTGCCGGAAAAATGTTTAATTAAAAGAGAAAGATAAAAGGGACCACAGCTCTGACTAAGAGCAAGCCAGTCCCTAGCAAAGAAAGTTCTATTAGCTGAAGGGGCACATTGCAATGCAGGCATTCAGACTGGGTCTTGAAAAAAAAAGGAGACCAATTGTTAAGGATTAGCTGAGGTGTACCAGGAGCCAGTCAGTTATTATCTCAGTCTTGGGTTTATAGCTCTGGTTAAGTTGTGGGACTCGGGAATAGCTATCATTTTAGAAAGTGAGTCTGGTGCTCACTGGGTTGAAGCATAAAATCACTGGCTGAAAAGAGATTGAAAGGGATGTGTGTGTTGGAAACATAAGAACATTAGGACCTGGCAGGTACCCAGGGAGGGTCCCTAAAAGTGGATTTTTGAGGGACTTGCTTTGTGTTTTGGTCTTATAATGTATACAGAGAAGCAAGAGTAGGAATTTGTTTAGCTGTCCAGTGTTCTCCTGTCTATGATTTCAGAATAACCTGCTGTGGTTTAGGCTATTAACATGCAGAGTTTAAAGAAAATTGGTTATTCAGCTGGCTGAATTGAAAGGAACAGAGTTCAAAAAACAGAGTTTAAACTGACATAAAATGTTAATATTCTAGTGTAGTTTTGCTAATGGTCTGTTTTCAACATTTATAAATATAAAGTTTGTATGTCCATTTGTTAGCAGTTAAATGAAGAATTTAGGGTAAATTCTTGTTTAGAAAACTTTTAGACAGACACACACACCTAGAGGCAAAGCTAAGAAGGACGTGGCCTGGAGGTTTTGAAGTCAAGGTCAAGCTTTGCTCTAGTCTCAGTTACCTTTTGGGTCATTATAGGCCTCAAGGAAGAGTCATAGTTTTTATCAAAAAGTAGCATTGAGTCTGTCTCTGTGTTTTTTTAGAAAAAAACACAAACCATGCTTTTAATAAGTCGCAGATTAAGGGGTGTGTGGGGCCTTTTTTCTTGCTGCTGTCCCTGACTATGGCATGATGGTATCACTAGGACTGAGGTTGGAAAACGTTGTGCTGCTGCCAAGCCTCTTTCAGCCTTTAGGCTTGTGCTTCCCTTGGTTGGAGACTCTTATTTTATTTGTCTTTACATCATCAGCATAAAATCAATGCCTGGAACATGCTTAATTAATATTTCCTAAATAAATGAAAGGAGTCAAGAATAAAGATGCACGATGCTATGAATTACTTAGAAAGTGTTCAATAGTAAAGACACAGGCTAGAACAATAATAGTGAATCGCAATGGGAAAATCAAATGTTTGAGTAAGATCAGGGATAGGAGACAAAGGAATCACAGGGATTGAGGATAAAGTTTGAGCAATGAGAAAAGAAAATTAAAAGAGAAAATTTTTGAGACCCATGTTTGACAGGGACATCTTCAACAGTTTAAATCTTTTTAAATATGAAAAATTTAATATTGTTTTAATATTTTTTATTATATATAATCAAGGTTATTGTATGTATTTTCAATAAATTTTTAATTAAAATTAGAACTACTATAAATTGCCTCAATATGAACTCTAGTATTTTATTACGTTTTATAACCTGACATTATTTTATTTATTAGTTAAGTTATACTGTCTCACTCTTTCCCAATTCTGAGTATAAAATTCTGTGTAAGCAAATGCTTGCTTTTTATGAAATTAGTTATGGTAGGTGAAAGAATTCTTTTAATATAAGAGCTACTTTCAACTGTCAAACTAAAATCAAGTGGAAATAGTTTTGAAGTTTAAAATAGTTCTTTAAATTTTCATGCCTCTCTGAACTATATTATTTCAATCAATATCAGCTAGGAAAGCATTGAATTACCACCAAAAGCAGTTCTTGAAATACTTCCAAGATGTGTAGAAAAAAACCTCAACTGAAAAGCTGGAAATTTCTTGGCAGGAAGAGACTGTTAAGAAGAAGGGAACAGATTTTGGGACTCCAAAAAGGACTAAAAAATCAATGAGAACTTTTCATTCTTGTCCATTGTTGAGTTTTGGAAAAATCTGGCCCTGATATGTGAAAACCAATTGCAAAGATGGATGGTATTATGAAAAAGAGTTAGGGAGATCAAGGTTTGCACACAGCGCCACTTAATGGGGACCTACGGACAGAAACATGTCATGTGAAGCAGCAAGACAAGTAGATTCATGTAACTCAAGGCAAGAGATGGAAATACCAAGCTGCAGAAAGGTGGGCATGAGCCACAGGAGTACTATAAGCCTTTCTCACACAATTGTTAGTTGAGAAACAGTATAAGCATCAGGGCCTGGTGTGTTGTTATGGTTTGTGTCTGCAGGTGCCCCATGTGCTCATGGGAGCAAGCTTTTCAGAGGTAGCTGAATCTAGAGTTTGTGATTGTTTCATGGTCTATTGCTGGGATTAAGGAGGTGAATGCTACACTGGCCCTAGGGCAGGTATCCTGCATTCCATATAAGGGCTGGAAAGAGGCTTGCTCTCCCCTCCTGTCTTGTTGCTCTTGGTACCTCCCGGTGCCACAGATGATTGCCTCTCTTCATGTGCTACTCTGCTTTGGAACCAGCAGATCACAGACTGAAACCTCCACTGCAAGCTAAATCACACAGTGAGATAAATAAACTTTTTCCCATTTAACTTTGGGGTCAGGCATTTTGTGTCAGGAAGGAGAAAAAAAAAGCACCTTGACCAATTTTCTTAATGAGTGCATTTGTCCTGCAGGGATTGACCTACATGTGAAGATTGTCGGGTAGCAAAATGGTACCTGTAACCAAGACGGCAGTAATCAGATTAAGATCAGTCTCTACATCTACTAGAGCTCCATGATGTTATATTCTAGAATCTAAGTGCTCTTTTCCTCCCACCTCCCACTTTTCATGTTCCATTGATGCATTTTTTTTCTCTCATATTCTTTTTCATTCATTTACACTGTAAACAATAAGGGATCTATGGAGATTTTGCATGGGTAGATTCCACAAACTTTAAAAGTTTTCAATTTTTAAATTCCACGTTCCCAGTACATTCCTTGTGGAGAGCTGGTATAGGTACATGATACATCACGGCTCATTTTATGTCCCCTTATCTCCTCCTTTGTTCCTCCCTTCATTTCTTAGTCTGTTTATTTTTCAATATATACTTTCATTAAAAACACATTAAGAGTATTTATCAATGAAATGCTATGGAGGATGCTTGAAGTGTTTGTAATTTTAAACATTTTTAGTATAATTTAAATGACCACTTTCATTCATACAAAAGCTCTATAAGCAAGATGTTTCCTAAATGATTTCTTTTTGGTACAGAAGAACCTGAGAGACTCTGACTTTTAATACTTTTAATACTGGTTATCACTGAGTTGCTGCTCCATAGCAATTTCTGACTTACAATTTGCAATTATCTGTAGTAACATTTAAGACATGATGGCTTATACTAATACTATAGTAGGGTGATTAACAGCCACCAAACGATGTCAAGTTCTAATCCTATGGAGCCTGTAAATGGTGCCTAACAGCCAAAAAAAGATCTTCGCAGATGTGATTAGGCCAAGCACCCTGAGATGAGATTATCCTGTATTACAATGTGTAATACCACATTCTCTTGTGAGAGACAAAGGGAGATTGAGTAAAGACAGAAGAAAAAAGGGTACACCACACACACACACACACACACACACACACACACACAGAGGAAAAAACAATGTTAGTGTGATGACATTGGTTTCTGTGAACTAAGAAATGTCAGTTGCCACCAAGGAAAGGAAAAACAGATGCTCTTCTAAAGGTTCCAATGAAACTTGGCCCTGGTATCATTTTAATTTTGGACCCTCATACTAATTTCAGATTTTTTTGTCTCCAGGACCATGACAGAATACATTTTTATTATTTGGAAACCCTCAAGTTTGTGGTTATTCGTTATAGCAGTGGCAGCAAAATAACATGGCTTTCTTATATGTCATCAAAATATATCTTAAGAAGTGGGGAGAGAGGAAACCAGTGGACATTCCATTCACTGGATTTTGTATCAGTGTAAGTGAGGCCAAGTCCCATAGTACATTTGGACAAATGTGGTCAGCTTTGGAGCTCAATTAAGAACTCAGCAAATTCATTTTGATTCCTCATATAAGAACTCACTATAATATTTCTCTATTAGATGATCATCAAACATTTTATGAGCATTTTTATGAAGGTAGTGTATCCATTTGTTGGTCATCATTCCTTGAGAAAAAGTGCATACATTATGGTAAAAATGAAGACTACCCTTATTTTTCCTCTTTTTTTATGTATTAGGTACAGGGTCTACAGAGTCTCACTATATAGGTCAGACTCGTAGTGATTCTCCTAACTTCAGCCTCCCAAGTGCTGGGATTATAGGTGCACACCACCATGTCCAGTCTCAATTGCTGTCTTTGCGTGTCCTGGGAATGGGGCTGGCACCGTGCACCTGCGATGGAACCCTGGCCACAGTGCTCTGCCTCATCCGGTGCTTTAGTCCTCTGAGCTATCTGGCTGGCCCCTTGTTTTTCATTTTGTAAATGTTCACTGAGTATCTGAAATGCCTTAGGCAACTCCTGAAGAATTGGAGTACAGTATAAACAGAAAGGAAAAAGATTGTTAGGTGGCATTTCATTGCTCTGACAATATGCTCGAGAAAAGCGGCTTAAAAAGAAGAAACATTTGTTATGGCTCATAGTTTCAGAGGTTTCAGCCCATGGCTGACTGTTCCAGCACCATGTGTCTGAGGTGGAGCAGAGCACCAGGGCAGGAGGGTACAGCAGGGCACAGATGCCTACCCTTAGGCAGCCAATGATCGAAGAGAATGAGAGATTAAAGAGGATGGCTGAGAACAAGATGTAGCCCCTAGTATCATGTGTCCATGACTCACTCTCGTCCAACAGGGCCCACCTCCAGATAGCCCCTTCATCTAGGAGGTCATCAATAGGAATTTATGGGAATGACTTAATGCTGCCTCGGGATTCCAATACTTATTGTGTGATTTGTTATAACAGCTACAGAAAATTAATACCAGATATGAATGAAAAAATTTACATGTTATCTGAAGTAAGAAATAAAAATGAGAAGAGGACAGAGTAATAGAAAGGAAAAATGCTTGATAATATGGTGAACTTCATACATATCACAAGAAATTGATGGAAAATAAATTTTTTAACAGTGAAAAATTAGCCTTATTTTAGAGTGGTTTCTTTGTCATTCATATCCAAAAGTCATTAATAGCCTCTGGGTAGGCTTTCATGCAAGTATATTTATTTCAAATTAAGAAATACAAATAACTTACTTTAGATTGTTTCATGATTTTGGTTATTCTAGGAAAGGAAAAATAAAAATATAAAAAAAGGAAAGGAAAAATAATTCCTCAATTCTATTTCATAAATTTTAGGATAGTTCACCCATCTATTTAATTTTCACATACCTGTTATGTTTTCATTATTCACAATAATGGTGAAATGCTCTAACAAGACTTGTCTTAAAGCTGTCCAGTAGAATCATAGAAAGGGAAGAAATATGTAAGTATTTATGGGGAGAGGCCTGGCTGACAATGGTAAAATTATCATTCATACACCTTTAGGATCGGATTAAGAGGTGCTCCAATAGCTGAGATGAAACTTCAATAACAGAAACAGGAAGAAATGTGCTTTTGAAGTTAGGCAAGCAAAAGAAGAACAAGACAGCAGGATAGTTCACAGAAATAGCTCAAGGATAGGAGACTGGAAGGTGTAAGCTTAGAGAAGGAATTATTGGCCAGCATGAACTCAGACTGTTTTGTCCAGAGAAAAGCACAAGATGACTCTGTGTGTGTGTGTGTGTGTGTGTGTGTGTGCTGAACAATTCCTGTGAAGAGTCTGCAAAATTTATTAATCTTTTAGATAAAGAGGATTGAAGATAGGTAGGTAAATTTTTTTTTCTAGGATTTAAAAAATAAATGATCAACAAAACATGAAAAAGAAAAGAACAATTATAAAGCTAAGATATGGTGAGGTGAGAAGTAATAAATGTGAACTTCCAAAGAGATATATTCACTGGGTGGTTAGTCATACAGTCATGGAATAAAAAAAACCCAAGAGTTCATATTTTTGTAATAGAAACACACCAAGTGGCATTGATCAGCTTGGTGTTCTGACCTGCTATAACTGGTCCGTTGGAATTCCTCTCTGGATCACTGCTTCTGAAAGTGACTAGAAGTGTGAGAAATGGACGTACAAGCCTGAGCACAAAATAATAAATGGCTCTGATGCAGGATTCTGAGGCTTGGAGATGAGAAAAATTTCTGTCAAGCTGAGCCTGAGAAACGATTAAAAATATCTATGATCACTGTGAATAATAGTGTAATGGTAAAATTGCATTGCAGTGGGTAAAAGTGGAATAATATAATGATAGAATATATAGAAGCAGCTCCTTAAAAGAAATGAAGGACTATTGCAATCAGATTGTTTGATTGTGAAGATGTCAGTGTCCGTGGCAATCTGGACAGTGGAATAGCCAGTGATTACTGCAGATTTAAAATCCCAGGGCTATTTTACAAGGTGTGACACTGGGCAGGATAATCTAATCCTGTTATATCTCAGCTTTTTTTCATCTCTGAAAATAAGTAATATCCTCTTAGTAGGAGAATACTTGAAATCTACTCTCATAGCAATTTCAAATCTAAAATACATTTAGATGTAGACTATGATTGATAGGCTGTTAAAAATATTAAACTTGCTTAATGAACAAGTCAGCAAAAATAATAGCTTGCAGATAATAAATATTTAATATGTGTCTGTTGTAGTCATTCTTTTGTTAGGGAAACAAAGTACTTAGCGTCACAATGTAAAGGAGCAGAGGCTTGTTTTGATGTAAGGTAATCATCTCTGCTGGCTCCAGGGCAGAACTGCATGGTGAAAGGTGGAAGAAAGCTGCTCACAGCATGGTGGCCAGGAGGGAGAGATGGAAAGAGGCCTGGAAGTGGAGGGTGTATCTCACTGGTCAGAGCCCCAGTGAGGGACCTGTGTCCTCCGATCAGGCTCTACTGCCTAATGGTACTCGCAGCTATTGAACTCACTAGTAGGTGCATTCCACTGCTCCACTTGCCAGTCACTTACCAAAGCCCTACCTCTGAGTGCAAGTGAGCTGAGGGAACAGTCTAGATCTAAACCGTACCTGCACCTCTGGCTTTTGTCACAACCAATCCTGTGTAAACAGACATTTCACCTACTAATTGATGAGGCAGTCTGGTGTTTTAACAGGCAGAGGTAAAACTTGTCTTTTAATACTTTCATATTGAAATAACTTTACTGTGATCATATTTAAGCATAAGAAACATGAATATATTTTAAAAAGCACGGTGTCTATTTTCAAGGTCAGAAACATGCTTCATACAGAATCACAAGAGCACAGGGAACAACAGATTACAGGATGCAAAGATTGCTGAAAAAAGATTTTGAATGGATAGTTGAGCTGGAATCAAGCAAGTCATCATTAAAATGTATTTATTCCAGAGGGTCACCCACAATTTTCTCCAGGTAGGTTCTAAGGAAATAATCTGAAAGGCATCATGAATTATAATTATTTAAAAGGATGCAGGACAGCGAGATAGCTCAGCTGACAAAGTGCCTGTGTTTTGGCAAGCAAGGGTTTGATCCCTGGTCCTGCATGCCATGCTGGCCTCATCCCCAAGGGCGTGCTGAGCCAGTGACAGGGTCTGGGAGTGATGGCACACTCCTACAATCCCAGTGCTGGGGAGGCTGAAAACAGGAGGATCACTTTGAATTGCATAGTGAGACCCTGTACCAAACACATAAAAAATGAAAAAAGAATTTAAAAAAAGCATTTGGGTGTGGCTACTACTAATAAGAATAGGCTTTCCAGAAAAAGTATTAGACACAGGTACAGATAGAATTTATCTCTGTGAAAATACTCTGAGTATAGGGAAAGTGTTGGAAGTGTGGGTTTTAGGTAGAGTTTTAACAAATAGAATTAAAAACAAGAGAAGCATCTGACATTTTTGAGGAATAGGTTTATTTTTGACCTCAGGAAAAATGAAGCACATCTTGCTTTCTGTTTCTGCCTCTTTTTTTTGTTATTTAAACATAATAAAAATAAATAAATAAACATAATAAAACAAAAACACTTTAGATCAGCTTCTAACCAGGCAAGGCGGAGAGCTCTAGGAGGTCACAATCAATACAGATTCAAATTACTCCATGACTTCAATGTTTGAAATGTTTAAAGAAGAAAGCCATATGAAATTAGGTAAACTCACAACGTTCTTCACAGGGTTGGTTACACAGCTCATTAAGATAGACCATTAAGTGAATAATACCCTGGGTCAAAACATTCATTTAGGTCTCTAACTTTTCATAAACTAATCTCTGCTCTGTAATATTTTCACTAATTTTTCTTTCTTTTCTTTTCTTTTTTTTTTTGGTGGAACCAGCAATTGAACTCAGGCCCTTGCGCTTGCCAGGGAAGTGCTTACTCCACTGAGCCATCTCCCCGGCCCCACTAATTTTTCTTTAAACTAATACATGAACATGAACAGATGATGAAGAATGAATGCATCCTTTCCCACATTTTCTCCTATGTTTAGATAATTCTCATTCTGGAAAAAAAGCGTTGGGTTTTAAATCCTATTTCAAGAAATAAAAAGGGAAAACTAAGCACAACAGCACCACTCCCACTTCCACTTCCAATGGAACTTGAGGGCAGGACAAGAAATGTATTTGTCTCTTAGTATAAGTAAGTATTTTTAAAATTCTGACTTACATGTCTCTTCATAATCTGTGTTTCAAAAAGATTCATTGTCATAGTTAAAATGGTGTGTCTTAAAATTTGGAGACATTCTTAATCGGTCTCTGACTTTTAACTATTAGGTTATATATTTTACAGGTCATTTTGATTAGTTTGTATAGGTGTTTCAGAAGTGTTAACATATCAAGAAAATAACAGTTTGGTTGGTGGATTCTCTTGGGGGAAGCTGCTGTATTCAATTCTGAAGTTTACCTTAGCATGGTGGTTTATGCCAGTAATCCGAGCTACTTGAGACACTGAAGCAGGAGGACTGTAATTTTGAGTCAGTGGGACACTAGCTCAAAAAAGAATAAGAAATGATGGGAATGTAGTGCAATGATAAAGCATTCGGTTTCATATCTCTGGACCATGAAAAAAACTAAGCTTATAGTTTTAGGGAAAAAATACCTATTTGGAACAAGGAAAAAGTGTCCAGACACAAGGAGACTATTTCATTGGTGGGCAGTAAAATATAAGCACAAAACTTATTTTAATAATACATGGTGTTTATTTAAAATGTGTACTTTCAGAGTGGATATGTACTAAACAGAAGCAAATTCTGTGTTCTTTTCCTCATCTATTCCTTTTTTTCCCTGAATAAAACCTAATTATAAGACCAGAGAAGAAGCACTTATTTTTTGTAAAGTTAGAAGGTGTGTATCTCCATTTGTGGAAGGCCAGGCTGTCTAATATTCTTGTGACTCACAGGATTCTAGATATATTTGGCAAAGCTAAGAAGTTCTGAGGAAAGAAAGCATGAAAATATTGTGAAAAGCTTAGAAAAGTTTCAGCCCATCTATAATTTAAAAAAAATCCACTTATGATTGATGTGCAGATTCTTGACTTTATAAACTTTAGTGTCTATGTTTTCATGAGAGCTTCTAAAATAGGGAATGAGTCAACTTTTCAAAATTAAACTGTCACTTAATTACACAATTTTCCTTTTGTAAGCTAATTTTTTAAAATATACATCTTGTGGTGGTTGGTTCATATAAATAATCTTTTGTTTCTACTCTGGTGACTTGGCAAAGAAGATTAGTTTCTAATGATGTCTGTTTATGTTGTTGCTATTTTCAATGACTTTATTGTTTGGCTAGGCTAAATATCCTAATTTACATATCTAATATTTCACCTAGCAGTGTTTTAAGGTCTGTCGTTATATAAAACTCTGCTTGCTTTGCTGAATTCATAACTATGAAGAGCAACATATTTATGATTAATGGTAGGAAATATGCTTCCAAGATGTTTTTATTTGCATTTATAGATATAATTTTCTAAAGAATTTATGTGAGCACTACTCATAAATGTTCTGATCATATGTTTGACTATAAAGCATTTCTAAATGCCATACTGAGCAGCTAATGATCTATCCATCTGAAATACTATTCTGAGTCCTATAAATGGTATAAATTTTAGATCTCTTCGAGGTAAACTTTGTATGCTCATGTTTGAGGGAAGACCTAGAACAATATAATAACTTCCCCTGACAGCTGGGACCTGGGAAAGGTGATGGTGGCCCTTGAACTGTGAATCAGACTTAATAAGGAGGCTGGAGGTTAACCTCCAAAATCTAGGTTGGAAGGCCCATACATAGCAAGGGAAAGTGCATATTGTGCATTCACTGTGAAAAGGAAGGTAATGAAAAAGTCACTTACAACTGACAGAGCATTATGTATGATTAGGGGTATCACCAGATGGGGCCTGAGGAGGTCCCCGAAGGAGGACATGAGAACCTCATTAAACTCAACTCCCAGGCTAGGTTTTAGGCATCCAGTTTTCTATTACAGAAAAAAAAAAGTTTTAAGGAATATGAAGAGATTTATTAGGTAGGCAAAGTACACTTAGAGTGTGAAGACTGAGGCCCTCGAGAGAAAGACACATTATGGTCTGGAGCTCGGGGTAGTTATGTTGTTTTGGATGTGTCTTCAAATAAGTGCTTTAGGACTTGTGCTTCTACTGTCATGTCCCCTGGCTTGTGGCTCTGATAGGATGCAAAATGTCTAAACCTTTGAAGCTGAGTTATGCTGTCCACTAAGATTCCTGCTTCCTTGAGTTTTCCTGAATGGAAAAAGGCTTGAGTAGCTTTTGTATTCTGAAGCTGCACTCCTTCTTAAAAGTATGACTTAAAAATTACATTTTTTCAGCGCTGGGGAGATGGCTCAGTGGAATAAGCGCTTCCCTGACAAGCGCAAGGGCCTGAGGAGAGTACTTGCCTACATGTATGAGGCCCAGACTTCAACCTCCATGACTGCCAAAAACAAAAACAAGAACAACACAAATATTAAATCATGTAAAAACTAATGTCTGAGAAACATTTGAAAAGAGATGAAACACTTTCTTTAGGCCTCGGTCAAGGTGGGACAGACATCTTGAGCTCTGTTCCACTGAAATGAATGTAGGAGGGCACCAGCACTGGAGTGAGTAGAATCAACAAGTGGGATCAACTCTTCTTAAAGAGTTTCTGTGAGTCCAAAGAAATTGTCAACAGAGTGAAAAGACAACCCACAAACTTTGAAAAAATCCTAACTAATAAGCAATCAGACAGAGGGCTACTGTCTAGAATTTATAAAGAACTAAGATATAACAGGGCCCTCAAATTTAAAGACCCAATTCAGAAATGGGCATCTGAGATGAATACACACTTCTCAGAGGACGAAATTAAAGAAGTGAACAAATATATGAAAAAATGCTCCACATC
>PVKA01039049.1:0-19766 GCA_004027165.1 Ctenomys sociabilis
ACCTGTCCAGCCAATTCCTCAGAACACGCTTTGCAAAAATCAGTGGTGATTAACAAATTAGTTAGCTTTGGCACGGAGCTGTGCTCGCTTGCCCGTGACAGCCTGGAAGCCAGTTTTGATACTGGCAACCGAGCATCGAGAATGACAAGTTTCACATTGTAAGAAATAGAGCCGGGTGTCCTTCTGCAGAATTGTATCCGGTGATCGGCATGTGTGACAAGTGACATATTCCTCTGTAAGAAAAACAACATAAAATATTACCTGGCAGTCATACTGAGGTAGCGATTTCTACCCTTTGAAAGAAATACTAATCTCCACTGAACTCTTACATACCCAGATTCAGAAGACAGTTTACTAGGGCACCCAGAAGAGTGGAAGATTAGCTAACCTGGCTATTGCAAGAGTAAGAAAATACAAGTAATATTCAGGTACTAAAAGATGAGTTGTTTTTTTTTTTTAAAAAAGACTCCAAATGCCCCAGGATGAAGGGAAGCTTGTAGGTGCCTGTTCTTAGTTCTGTTGAAACAGGAGATCACTCAAAAGGAACTTGCTAGTCTGCCTAGGTGGTAACAAATACAAAGTGCCAATTTTAACTGACCAGTATGATAATAAGAGGTTGAGGCCACACCTGAATCACAGGCAGGTTTCTGACTTGGGCTTCTGCCCTAGAAACAACCAGCAGGCTAAGCTGGGCCTTTCAGGAAATTCAAGTTTCCATGCATCCCTAATCTTCCCCTTCACTATTATTTCCCCTAATCTTTTTAAGTCCTGCTTTTTCAGGCTCATAAAGCTCTCCCCAAAACACTGCTGCCTAATGAAAACACTTCTGAGTGTTGTAATGAAATTATATACTTACTGATATATCTTCTTAAGACATTTTCTATCTGTTTCTGTTGGAATCTTCCTTTGATTACAAGTTGGTTATTGCCATCTATAGAACCACTATGAAAGAAAAACAAATATACTGCCATTATTTTTTTCCTAAAAAAACAGAATCCAGCACCTTTAATGAAAGTTTATTCAGTGGTATGAGTTCTAGGATCAGTCTGCTATACTATCTGATCTCATTTTCTGGCAATAGTGGGGACTGAACCCAACATTGCTGCACTAAGGTATATTCCAAGCTCTTTTTTTTTTTTCTCATAGTCTCACTAAATTACTAAATTGACCAGATTGGGTTTGAATTTGCAAACACCCCCTTAGCTTCCCAGACTGCTGAGATTAGAGATCAGTATCACTAACCCAGTTCAAAATTACATTTTTAAACCTGTTGACCCACTCACAATACCTAACATTAAATACAATTTCAACCTATTATAATCCCAATGACAAAAATCAGGCTTACAACTTGATTTTAAATGTAAAATAAACTGATTCCTAACTGTGTGTGAGTTGCACTAACCAAGCAGGCACTTTTCTTTTTCCAACAAAAGAAAGCAGACTTACTGAATGCCTAGTGTGAAAATCAAGTGAGGAAGCCATAAGTATAAAAACACAAAAAGAAAAAACTATGCATCTTTAAAGTTTAAGTCTAAGCTGGGTGCAGGCAATAGTATTACCTGAGCCCAGGATATCAGGGCCAGCATGCACAACACATTGAAAAAGAAGTTTTTGATTCAGTCACAATTAAAAGTACATTTGAATAGCTCAGCAGATGCCAGGGGTTCGGGCCCCAACCCTGGGACATGCTGAGAAGGCAACTGACACTGGGCATGGAGGCACGTGCCTGAAATCTCAGCACTTGGGAGGCTGTAAACAAGAGATCACTGAGTCTGATCTAGTAGTGAGACCCTGAACACCCTGTAGACACTTCCGTACCAAAAACAAAAAAAAAACATTTGAAGCTAGGCATGGTGGCACATGCCTGTTAATCCCAGAACTCTGGAGGCTGAGGCAGGATCGCTGCAAGTTCAAGACCAGCCTGGGCTACAAAGGGAGCTCAAGACCAGCCTAAACTGCACAGCATGACCCTGACTCAAAAAAAATCCAGAAAAATTTGAAAAATGTAGTAAAACTGATTATGGAAACGGTCATATATATTAATTTTAACAGGTGAACATATTAAATACTTTTAATATGTGAATTCTCAAAAAAAAATTTATAGCTGAAATCCCAGGCTATAAATTAAATTATAGCTAATAACCTTGATCAGATTCTTTTTCCCCCACAGTACAGGGGGATGGAACTCAAGACCCTGCGCTTGCCAGGCAAGAGCTTATCGGCTGGGGACCCACTGATTAGATCTTGATATGCATTCTTTTATTTTTTTATTTCTTTTTTGAAACAGGGTCTTGCTGTGCAGTTCAGACTGACCTTGAACTCACTATTTATAAGCCCAGGTTGGTCTTGTAGCAATTCTCCTGCCTCAACCTCCTGAGTGCTGGGATTATAGGCATGTGCCACCATGCCCAGCTGACAAGCACTCTTATGCTACAAATTACAAATCAAAGTAAAACAATGAAAGGCAGTGAAATCTGTTCTGTGTCTCATCTGTAAAACTGGCATCTATACCCTCTCCTGCAGTTCTCTTTTAACTATACAAATTTAATATTGGGACTGGGGAAGATAGCTTAATGGCCTAAGCCTGCCTGGTTAGTGCAAGGTCCTGAGTTCAATCCCCAGTACCACCTACCAAAGATAATCCTATAGATTTAATATCCTCTGTCTCCAGGCTACCATGATTCTGATGTAGGAAATTCTGTATTTACTATAAAAATTGCAATTTTCTCAAAATCCTAAAACACTAAAGTTACTGGCTAAATTCATTATAATTCATCTTACATTTCTGTAAATATTATAATTCTGGACTGGAGACAAAACACTGTTAAATGATTAACAAATCCTACCCAGGCAGGGTAGTGCACAATTATAGTCCCAGCTGAGGCCAGAGGATCACTGTGAGTTCAACGTTAGCCTATGTTATAAAGTGAGTTCAAAGATAACCTGAACTACATAGTTTCTGTCCCAAAAACAGAAAAAATAAAAAAACACCCCACAATTCTACAATAGTTTACTTATCCATCATGGTCAAGCATATTTAATACCACAAAAATAAAGCAAATTTTACCTGTTGAGTTTTAAAAAACTAGTATAGGAAAAGCACAGAATACTTTAGCTTTGAACTGCTGGTAAGGCAGAGATACTGAGCCTTTTAAGAGCTCAAGCTTCAGATAGGTACACGTAACTTAGTAACTATGCCACTTACAACTTCACTAAACCTGTTTCCAAATCTAAGGACAAAGATGCTATGTGTTACTTCATAAAATTTGTAAAGATTTTTATAACACCCAAAATAGCATTTGAGACAATGACCAGCATACAATAAGTGCTTAATATGTGATGTTATTATTATGACCAAGGCCTGTTTCAATTATTTTTAAAGGGACACTTTACTATAGGCAGGAAGCTGTCAAAATCTTCAGCCTGGGCTCCATGAGATCCTGGCCCTTCTAAATGGAGGTGGATTGTTCAGTACCTTCAAAAGGTGAGCCTGAGGATAGGGAAGTGGCTAGTTAATCTTGGATCTTCGTTTCAATGATTTCTCTACCACTCATTAACTTAAGTCTACTTAACAGCTTCATCAACTTACAGAAAAATTTTGACTTAAGAAAATAGGCTCCTCAGAAATCTAGTATTTGGGACTGGGGACATAGCTAAGAAGCACATTTGCCTGGCAAGCACAAGGTCCTGAGTTTGACTCCCAGCATAAAAAGAAAGAAAAGAAATCTAGTATTTGCTCTATTAAAAGAAACCAGGCTGGGGAGATGGCTCAGTAGCATAAGTGCTTCCCTGGCAAGTGTAAAGGCCTAAGTTCAATTCCCGGTTCTGCCAAAAAAAAGAAAGAAACCAACATGGCAGTACTGGTTTTACTTATTTTCAGGTCAATGTTTATTCTGAGAATGTTACACATATCCTTGTCAAATTAAGAGGTTTTTAGAAAATGTCCACTATTACTTACTGTACATAAATGCTAACAGTTTCTCACCTTGTACCCAATTCTGCCAATAAAAATGCAAGGAGATGTTTGGGCTGACGATGTAATCTAAAAAGAAAAGTTATATGTGGATAAGTTTTATCTTTCAGGAAAATCTAAACGAATTTCTGAAAAACTATCTTGTTCACCATTTCAGTCTGTGAGTACTTAACTATTCAGTGAATTTCAGTGCACAGTTCATTTAAGCGTTGGGTTAATATTTCAATGTATGAACATTATTACTTTCTGTACATAAACACATGATTAAGTACCTAAAAACATGGATGGAAAAGGTAAAGGTAAATATTAACTTCAGAGGACAGTACCTTCCTTTGTGAAGAGGGGGAAAAAAAAAAAGAGCTCAAAGAGACATAAAGGGTAGCCTTAACTGTAAAACTTTTTAAAGATGAGATCTGAAGTAAATGTGTCAAAAAGTAAATGCAAGGGCTGACTAGATAGCTCATCAGATTAAAGCGCCTGCTTAGGCAGATGCAAGGACCAGGGATAAATCCCCTGGCACGCCTTCAGGGCCTACCCCCAGGGTGCACTGAGATGGCAACTGAGACTGGGCATGATGGCGCGTGCCTATAATCCCATGGCCTGGGAGGCTGAAAACAGGAGAATCACTAGGAGTCCAATCTCTACAGTGAGACCCTGTATTAAAATACATTAAAAAAAAGTAAATACACACCACCCTAAGCAATGAGTATTTGAGTGCTTATTATGCTAATCTCTATTTCCTATTAGAAACCAAAGTGTCACTAGTTGTACAATAGCTTCTCTTACTGGTAGATTTTGTATTTTTCATTTTCCTTAGTGTTTTTTTTTTTTTGGTGGAACCGGGGATTGAACTCAGACCCTTGCACTTGCCAGGGAAGCGCTTATTCCAATGAGCCATCTCCCTGGCCCTTCCTTAGTTTTTCTAATGAGCATATATTACTACTGTCATCAGAAAAAAAAGGTATTTTAAGTAATGCCTATGTAAGTAATGAAAGCAAGTAAGATTCACTCTTGTGGGTCAGTATGAGCTCATTTTCTCATCTCTTGATACTGTGACAAAATGGTCCCCAGACCCGACAGAACTAAACCCAAATCTAAACCCTGCACTTATAGTTCTCTTCTATCCACAATAAAGTCCAGCAATGACGCATCTTAAAATCCCACTGAGAATCTGGTATTTGGAATGGAAAGTGGTCTCTATTGACCAACTTACAGTTTACAGATATCTGTAAAGTTGACAAAAGAAGTTTTCTTGGTTCCTACTCGGACAACCTGTGGAGGTTTCATGACAAATTTTCTTTTCTCTCCTGCAACCATATCAGGATTCTTTTCCCTCATGATGTTGAATACTCGATTCAGTAGCTATAAGGATAGAGGGGTATTCAAGCACATTCTTAGTGATAGCAGGACTACAACATTCTCATTTGAATCACTTTGCTTTAATGCACTGTATTTCACTTTTACTAAATATACACACACACGTTAGAAGCTGCATGAAGGCAGGAACTCATCACAAACCTGGATCTAGCCCATTGCGGATACTCAGTGATACTTTGTTCAAAGTGAAATTAGTAACTGAGCCTCTGCCTATGCTGCTATTTTTATGGAAAGTACATGGAAAAGATTTAGCAAAGCTCAAACAAGCAAATTCCAAACTATCATGGCCCCTCTGCATTTGTTTTACCATACAGATTAATGAATCTGTATCTCAATGGCCCTTAAAATTTAGAGAACATTTTATCTTGCTTTCTTGAGCCCTGGTGAACAGTCTGGTACCTTTTCACAACAGAATTTATCTTACCTCTTCATATGTGTAGTCTCTCTCTGAGCCTGCCCAAGCAGGGCCTGTCTGGTTACTGAATGAAATGCCATCATCTTTTTTGCTGTCTTCATCTTCTAAAGCTACAGATAACAAAGACTGTAAGAATAAAGGAGGGGCCTCATACAGTAAGAGTGGAGGCTGCCAGAGAAATCAAAGTTTCACAGACATTTGTTTTCCTTTTCAAAGTAGCATTCATAACAGCCTTGAAAGTAAAGGGCCAAGTCCTCACAAATCTATTTTCCTTAAAGACAGACTGGGCTAATAGTAACATACATAATCACACAAACACATCAAAATATTTTTATTTATTTTTTAATGTATTTGGTTACAGGGTCTCACCACACAGCTTGGACGCATAGTGATCCTGTTTTCAGTCTATAATTGCCTCCCCAGCGCTGAGATTATAGGCACACCGAACTACCACGCCCAGTTTCAATCAGTCTCAGCACGCCCTGGGGTGGGGCCAGCATAGCCAGGCAGTCCAGTCCCAGATCCCCTGGTCCCTGCATGTCTAAGCAGGTGCTTTAATCTGCTGAGCTATCTTGCCAACCCAGAGTACTATCTTGAAGCCCTTAAGAAATTTCCTATCAGACTAGGCATGGTGGAATCCACCTGTGTAATCTCAGCACCTGGGAGGCTGAAAACAGGAGGATCACTAGGAGTCTGATCTGTATAGAGACCCTATACTAAATACATTAAAAAAAAAAAAAAAAAAACTCCGTATCTTTTAAAGCCCTTCTTTTAGGATGGGTGTGGTGATGCATGCCCATCCTGGTAACCAGGGGAGGCTGAGGCAAGAGGATCATGGAGAGTTCAAGGCTAACCTGGACTAGTGAGTTTTGTCTCAAAAAAATTGTTTTTAAACATTAAGCTTTGACCACCATTATCATGAATTATTTATCACCTTTTATCTTCATGCAATGGAGATAAAGGACAGAAAAAAAATGTTTAAAAGACTCTCCCAAGCTCTAATCAAGGGTTAAGTAACCTAGGAACAAGATACCAAGTCCCCAAGTACTACCTTCATCTTTTTCTAGTATTTCATCCTCATCTGGGAACTTGACATTCTTCTTTTTCTTCTTTTTATTGCCAAGCATAATATCAAGGTCATCCTCTGGTTCAGCTGGCTCTTGGATGTCACTTTCAATCTTAAGATCCTAAGAAATTGAGGTAATTCTCAGTATTTTGACACTGGTACTATCTTCTAAAATACTGTTTTAGGGGAAAAATCGTATGTCCAAAATTAAAGTTACAGGTGAAGAGTGCCTCCACAGGTAAGCCCAAATGGCCGAGATTCCGCCACTTAAGCTGGAGTCTTTGAGACACTTCTGTAGTACCTTTCCACCTCTTCTCTTCTGTTACTCTTCAAGCTTGGGGTCTTACAATCATTATCTGTATTTCCAAATCAGACTATTGTCAGAATCACTTAGGAAAACTTTAAAAGACTCTTAAACAAGTTTCTAAGTAAATATGATAAAGCCAGAAGGGATTTCTCCTGCTGATACCATATATGAGGCGTTTTCCACACCATTCTCTAATTCCTTGATAGCAGCTAGATATCCTTCAATTTAATTCTGACACTACCTAGGACTGTCATGTATGTAAAGACTCAGTTTCATAACATAAGGGCTCTTAAGATGTCAGTATGAGATCCCAAAGTTACCCACATTTTTGTCTATCTTGGCTACAACTTCAGAGTCTTATCTCCCAATTCAATAATTTGTTAAAATGACTCATGAGAACCCAGTGACAAGACAGAAAGGTGCATTCAAAGCACAGAGGTGGGGAGCTGGGAAAGTGTTAAGGAAGGTGAGTGTGTTTGAATTCCATCATTTTGGGGTTTAATTTACAAAGCTATGACCAATGAAATTACTGGCCACCAGTAAATGAACTCCATCTCCAGAACCTCTAACCCCTAATCATGGTTTGATATTCATGGTAACCAACCCCATGTTTAAGCATTCACAGGGCCTCCCAACTGCAAAGCTTCTTAGTATACAAAAGTCACACACTGAAAGAGTATAAGGATCTTGATAGCTGTGTGCCAGGAACCAGAGCAAAGACCAAATAATATTATATATATATATATATATATATATATATATATATATATATATATATATATATATATATATTATACCACCTGGGCTTGGCATCAGACTATGGAGAGATCTTTGAGAATGACTTCATTAAATGATATAAGAGTTTAAGGCAACTGACACGAATGTAAGCAGGACATATAAAGGCCTACAGGTAAGTCACAGACACACCAGACAAGCAGAAAAAGCCAGTCTCAAGTTTCTAGACTTCTAATTTCTCCCTCTCATTTACCTAATTTATCAAGCTCTCTAGCCCAAGTATGTTGTCAATATTACCAATAACTGATACCTGTATTTTATATGCCTACACCCTGAACTACTATGAAAATGTCTATAGCAATTTCAGAAATGTTACCAGCAAAAAAGCTAGCATAGATAGGAATAAATCAAACTTAAAGACTTAGGATCCCGAATCCAGCTGTGAAATTTTGGTGCCACACTAAATCAGTCCACTGTATTAGATACCATACAAAACGGAAAAGTGGCATTGATCTATTCTCTAAAATAAGTCAGCAAAAGAAAAACTTAGTGCTGAACCTAAACTGACATACACCAGATAGCTCCTACTCCTACAATCTAATCTATTTTATCCCACTAAGACTTACATCAAAACTAAGGCCAAAACACAAGAGAAAGATAAGAGAATGGCAAGAAGTATTGTCCAAAAGCCCTGTAACAGAAAATCTAAATGGAGAACCGGCCAGATAGCTCAGCAGATTAAAGCACATGCATAGGCAGAGCACAGCAGCTGGGGTTTGATCTGGGTGCACTGAGGTGACAATTGAAACTAGGCATGGTGGCATGCCTGTAATCTCAGTGCTTGGAAGGCTGAAAACAGGAGAATCACTGAGTCTGGTATGTGTAGTGAGACTGTGTAGACCCTGCACTAAATACAAAAAAAGAAAATCTAAATGGGAGAGCAATCAAAGTCCTTCGAACAGCTTAGCTGATGCCCTTGCCTTGCCTGTAACCAGGACACTTATAGTATACTCTTATGCTGTGCCTTCCGCAGCAGGAGAAATAAAGTATCCACACACTTAGTAAGATGGAGCTTATCAGTGACTCTTCAGGACAGAAGCTACTACAAGAATAAAGCAACACAAATCTTTGTTAGTTCCTATGGCATATTTCTGTCATTTTGTTATCCAGTATGTTTCAACCTGACTGAAGTGTACAAGCACTACTTTTTTAACTTCTCTACAGTAACAGAAGGGAATACCCACATAGGGAGAGAACAGACAAAATCGCTGTTCTAAAGGATTCTACATTATTCCTGAACTAAAATATCTTTAAAAACAGAAAAAAAAAATCAAAAGAAAGAAAAAAGGGGCTGGGAAGATAACTCAGAATAATAAGTGCTTGCCTGGCAAGCACAGGGTCCTGAGTTCAATCCCTGGTACCGCAAAAAAAAAGAAAAAAAAAAAACAGGAAAAATCTTAAATCATTACCTTAGCAAGTAGTACACAATCCCTAACTTACTATAATCACCCATATGCATTTGTTGAATTGTCATCCAAATGATAAAACTGTTTCTAAAATTCAATATATAAATTTATTGCTACATACAGCTACCTATTTGAGTGATAAAGTATTTACCAAGAAAAATTTCAAAGGTATAAAATGTCATGCTTGGTGTACACACATACACACTCTTACACACTACCCAGCCAAATGCTGTGTTTCAGATATGTGAGCTCTGTTGTGTTTGCTACAAACAGTATTTAAGATGATGGTTGTTGGGCAGGAAAGACTACTTTAGTTCCTTCTTCCTTTATCCACCCACCCTCCTATTCACATTATTTATTTCCTTTTCAAAAGGATTTTGAAACATCTACAGTGGAAAGCAATTCAGTAACAAGATAATGACAGGGTCTCATTTGAACTAGCCCAAGTGTTTTGGCTTGCCTACTGGCTACACTGGCATCAGCTACAAACCACAGGGGCTGAGTAGGGTTCATTCTTTGATGGTACCAGAAGTCTCACACTGTTATACAAGATGTCTCATTTATAGAAATCTCTCCCCTCAGCCAAATAATCTCAGTGCAGTTAAGGACAAAGGGCATTTTGACCATCTTAGCAAACAATATATAAGACCTATATTTACATTCTATAATCTTTCAGCTAACTAGTCAGATACACATCAAATAATATGAACTTAATGGTGATTTGACTGCTTAACAATAAAAGTAAAGGTACTAGATATGAGACAGGGAAAAACAGCCATTTGCAACATTTAAGAGGTCAAATTTTACCTTCAACAAGAAAGCAATACTACCTTTATACCCTCTTCCGTTTCATCAATATCAAATATCTTTTTTGTTTTTTTCTTCTTTTTCTTTTGATTAAAGAAATTCAAGTCATCTAGATCATCAGAAGCATCTAAAAAGATAAATTGAAGGTTATCAGTTATTAACATCTAGCAGAAAACAAAATCAAATGATGTGACAACTATTAAGTCACCAGAAGAGATCAAATATTAGTATAGTAACCCTTCCATACTTTCACAGTTATGTATCTGAAAAACACTAACAGATCTGCTCAAAGCTTTCTAGAAAAATCTGGTTAGTGGACCATGTTGAATTTATTTAGTAATCTGAGCCTATCATTTATTGCTTCTAAGACAAAGACAGATCAATTCCAAGATTCTCCATTATTTCCAAGATTCCTCAGTGTTATCAGTTTACTTCTGCCTAGCATTGCCTTCAAACCCCCAGACTCCCACCTCTGGCTCTAGTCCTCCTGAACCCATACTCCCAATTCACAGTGCAAAGTGCACAGCCTCTCATCTCCAAGCCTTCCCAGACCTCATACAGCTCTTAACCTCCACCTCATAGATATTGGTGAGAAGTTAGTTCCACAAAAAAAACTTCTGCAAACTTATACAGTGGTACCTCTATTTATGAATTTAATTTTTTCCACAGTTCTGGTCCCAAAGCAAATAGGACAAGAACCAAATCAAATTCAACGATTAGGTTTGATGCTGACTTTATAAGAAAAGCTGATTTAATTCTTTCTAGTTCCATTTGTGACCAAACTGTGGAAAAAAAAATAAGTTCATGAACCAAGGAACTACTGAAACTGAGATGTCCTCAAGACACTCAGACAGCATGTCCTGATCACCCAGTTATTACTATCTTGCCTGTAGTGGTACATAGATACTAATCAGAGAAGCCTTGCTCAACCCAATACTGGTGTCAGGCTCAATATTTTACTGAATCAATTATCAAAAGGCTCATATAAATTATGTCACATCTAGAGGCAGGGGAGATGGCTCAGTAGAATAAGCACTTCCCTGGCAAGCACAAGGGTCTCAGTTCAATCCCTGGTTCTGCCAATAATAAATAAATAAATAAATAAAAATAATAGTAATAAATTATGTCACATCATTATTTTTTTTAATGTTAATTTTTATTCTTTTTGCAGAACCAGGGATTGAACTTGGGCACTTGCGCTTGCTAGGGAAGCACTTATTCCACCAAGCCATCTCCCTGGCCCCAGGCACATCCATTAAAATAAAGCTGCAACGTAAATATGTGTTATAAACTGAAAAATACAGTGATTTTTTTTTTTTAAATTATAGTAAAAGGGCTGAGAATATAGCTCAGAACCTGCCAAGTGCAAGGCCCTGTTTCAATTTCCAGTACCAGAGAGGGTGGGGGGAGTCTCTTTAGATACAAGTACATAAATTTGGTCTAAATTACAGTAAAAGACACATTGCCATTAATCCCCTTCAAAATACTCTCTCTTAATTTGAATGTACATACCATTCTTATCACTTTCTGAAGCAGTTCTGGAAGTCTTTTCTGAGTGTCTTTAGTTGTGCTGCTGTGGCTACCTTAATGTCCCAAATAGATTCAAAATGTTCATTTTCATGGTTGTTTTGACTTTGGGAAAGAACCAGAAGTTGCATGGTGCCAGACCTAGTCAATAAGGTGGATGAGGACACGCTGTTATGTTTTTACAAGCCTCCCTTTCAGTTGGCTATTACTCAGCATATTTCTGTAGTATTTTGAAGATTAATGGCAATATGTTTTCCTGTGATGAGTTGAAAACATTTTTTTAAACATACAGAGTATACTTTGATAGTAAACTGTGTGAAAAATCAGTGAAACTGTCTCCATCATGAATGAGTCTGGGACCTGCCCATTAGCTCAGCTGATTAAGTGACAGCTTAAACAAAACAATCAGGATGCTGTGGTTCAATCCCCAGATCCTCAAGCCTTACCAGACCTGCCCTGGAGGCATCCTGAGCCAGCCAAAAAAAATCCTTATGAATGAGTGATAATGGGTTGTGCTCAATAAGTTTTTCACTTGCTCTGCCATATTTTGTACTAAGAATATTTTACATCCCTCTGCTACAAAGCTTCTCAAGGAGGTACTCATGAATTTACTTTATCCTTTTTTCCCCTTTTTTGTGGTACTTGGGAATCAGTGTCCCATCATGCTAGCTAAGTATTCTACCACTAAGCAACATTCTCAGCCCTTTTTAAATGTTAGTTTGAGGCTCTATCTGACTAAGTAGCCCAAGGAAACATGCCACCACGCCTGGCTCATTTTATCTTATTACAAATGCAAATTATAGTTGCCTTGTTTAGTTTTGGTCTTTTTATTCTACTGTATTTTTTGGTTGAACTGTTTTTTAGAGGTTTATTTTTTTGTTTTTGGTGCTGAGTACCGAAGCCCTGACTTCCAGCTTGCTTGGCAAGCTGGTCTACTGCTGAGCCAAAAGCCCAGCCCCACAACTGCCATTTACAAATGCAATAGTTTTCCAAGTTTCTTTAAAAAATGTACAAGAAGGGGTGGGGAGATAGCTCAGCAATCTAAGCACCTGCCTGTCAAGCACAAGGACCCAAGTTCTATCCCCAGTACCGCATGCCATGCCAGTGCCGGCCTCGCCACCAGGTACTGAGCTGGCCACTGAAACCAGGTATTGTGGCACACCCCTGTAATCCCAGCACTGGGGAGACTGAGACAGAAGGATTAGTACAAGTCCAAGCAGCATAGTGAGACCTTGTACCAAATAAATAAATTTTTTAAAAATGTACAAGAGCTGGGCATGGTGGCACATGCCTGTAATCCCAGCACTCGGGAGGCTGAGGCAGGAGGATTGTTTTGAGTTCAAGACCAGCCTGAGATACAAAGTGAGCTTAAGGCCAGCCTGAACTGCATAGTGAGACCCTGTCTCAAAGACAAAAAAAAAAAAAAAGTACAAGAAATGGACATGGTTATTTGATCAATGAATGTTAGTCCTATGCTAAGACTTTTACACTTAATACAAATCATGCTTAGAATCATTTCCCATAGTCAAACTGTGCCTGTGTTAGAGCACTAGGTAAGTGAAAAGGCTGGGGCCTAATTCCAATATTTAGGCTGCATTATTCTCATATACATTTTCAGAGTTGCTAAGGCAAAAAACCCCAAAAACCTGCCTATTTGGGCTCATTTCACTATCTACTCTCAAACATAACTATTAAAGCTGGAGAAGAGACCTGACAAGTTAGACTGAATGGACCTGAAATGATGAGGTTTTGACATGCCTGCAACTTACGAATTCAGTGGGAATTTTCCTGCAACAAACATCAGAAATCTGCCAAGGCCCAGTGCACACAGGCTGTTGATAGCCTCCACACGCTGGAATATCCCCCTAGTCACAGAATCCAGACCACTGAAGGAACCTAGGCTCCCAGGATAATAGTGACTCTGACATTAACCACTCACCTTTCTTCCTACTGTCCTCTTCATCGGCTTCCACATCTTTGTCTTCAGTTGGTTCTGGTTCTATTTCTTTTGTTTCTGAGGGCTGGGTTTCTTCTGTCTGGGCATCTCCTTCCTCATCTAACATAAAGGGCTTCTTCTTCTTCTTTTTCTTCTTGCTCATAGTAGGATCAAAAATCATCTATTTAATACAATAGAAAAGAAAAATAGACCAAATGATCGTTCTTATAATGCTCACATTACAAATATACTTTATCCTCAAGGCATACTCTTAATTAAAGAGTATTTGATGGATTAAAATACAAAAAAAAAAAAAAAGCCGGCTGAGATAGCTCAGCAGACTAAGTGCCTGCTTCAGCAAGTACAGAGACAGGTGGGGTTCAATCCCTAGCACCAAGATTGGTGACTGAGTCCAGGTATGGTGGTGCACACCTATAATCTCTCAGCGCTGGGGAAGCTGAAAACAGTAGAATCACTGCGAGTCTGCACTGCATAGTGAGATTTTGTACCAAATACATTAAAAGATAAATAGAGGGCTAGGAAGACGGCTCAGTGGAATAAGTGCTTCCCTGGCAAGCCCAAAGGTCTGAGTTTAATCCCTGGTTCCCCCAATAAATAAATAAATAAATAAATAAATAAATAAATAAATAAATAAATAATCCATGAACATTCTTTTCTTACTAAACATGGGATGTGGTCAGGAGTATGTCAATATGTGCACATGTCTTTCAGTGTATAAGGTATAGTGAGATATAGCACTACTTTTAGTTTAATAATCAGATTTGGACGTTCTGAATTAACCATGGAATTCAGGGAAGCACAGAACCTCAGCAAAAACCTATGTTACAAACTTTCACACTATGGATGACAAATCCTAAGGCAGGGTTATAAATATATGATATTTTAAAATTTTTATTCTAAAGTTCAGATAAATATTAACCTTAAAGAAATCCTTTTATGCAGTAACTCTCCAACTATAAGAAATTTCTACAGAAACTTTTACTGAGCCGGGTGTGGTGGCGCAGGCCTGTAATCCCAGCACTTGGGAGGCTGAGGCAGGAGGATTGTTGTGAGTTCAAGACCAGCCTGAGCTACAAAGTGAGCTTAAGGCCAGCCTGAACTGCATAGGGAGACCCTGTCTCAAAAAGACCAAAAAAAAAAAAAAAAAAAGAAAGAAACTTTTACTGTTTTTTGTGGAATGTGAAAAGTTTTATCTAAACATCCACAAGAGAATAAGAGGGAAAAAATTCTAATTATAGACTATTTTGCACTGACTACTTAGAAAAAAAAAAAAAAAGGTATTTTAGACATAAAAGTTTAAAGTTATCAGTCACTTGATAGACCATAAAAGGCAAGTCTTTTTTTGGCTTTTTTTTGAGCAGGATGTTGCTATGCAGTTCAGATTGGTCTTAAACTTACTATGTAGCCCACAATAGTCTTGAACTCACAATGAACCTGGAATTACAGGCATGCACCACCACACACAGCAGAAAGAGTATAAAGTCTTTAAACCAAACAACTGGATTCAGATCCCAAGTATTTTATTCCTAATTCCTTTAAAATCTTTGCCCAGCCGGCATGGTGGCGCATGCCTGTAATCCCAGCACTCAGGAGGCTGAGACAGGAGGATTGTTGTGAGTTGGAGGCCAGCCTGAGCTACAAAGTGAGCTTCAGGCCAGCCTGAACTGCATAGTGAGACCCTGTCTCAAAAAGACAAAAAAATAAATAAATAAAATCTTTGCCCACATTTTATCAGACTCAAATTTAGCATTCTGCCAACTGATCTGCTGTGAACTGTGCAGTACTTAAAAGCACTAGTCCAGGCCAGCCTGGGCAGGGCTGCATAGTGAGTTCAAGGCCAGCCTGAACTACACAGCCAAAAAAAACCAAGACTTACAACCATACCACCCTTAACACATCTAATCTCATCTGATCTTGGAAGCTAAGCAGGGCTGGGCCTGGTTGGTACTTGGATGGCACACAAAAAAACAGAAGGAGGGGTAGGGAGAGGAGAGGAAGAGACAGATGGGGAGAGGAAGAGACTAGTCTTCTGAAGGGTAATAAACATACAGGATTTACACTGAAATAATTCCTTCAATTACTGTCACTGAATACCTTATATTTAACTCACACACTTACCATATTTGCCTTATTTGCTACAACCCTACAAAGTAGTCCACAAACAATAACAAAAGATTCCGAACCAGCACTGAGAATGGAACTCCTAAAGGTTTTATTGGTCTCAACTAAAATCATGACTTTTTAAGACTTTCATGTTTGACACTCAAATCATCAGATGAACACATCTCAAATGTTTTGTTTATGAGTAGTTTGGATTTGAGCAGCAAATAGTTGCCAATGCATGAACCTATAGAAAATGACAGAAACCACCTAAGCTTTTTTTTTAAATGTATTTACTACAGTACAGAGTCTACCGTGTCTCATTACAGATCAGACTCTGATTCTCCTGTTTTCAGCCTCTCAGGTGCTGAGATTACAGGCTCGTGCCACACCATTTCAATTGCCAACTCGCACCCCCTGGGGGCCGGCCGGCATGTCATGCTGGGGATTGAACCCAGTCCCTGTGTCTGCCTAACCAAGTGCTTTAATCCACAGAGCTATCCATCTGGTCACCCCTCTGAGCTTTTTTTTTTTAAATAAAGTCCACAGTAAAGCCCATAAAGTTTCCATTTTCAACTTCTTTCTTATACTGGATTGGAGAAGGCAAGGAAAAGGGCTACCTGCTAAAATTACCTTTAGTAGTCAGAAGCGCTTCTTTATTAAACCACCTCTTTTCATCCATATCTCACACCAAGAGGTCACTCTACCTGAAGCCTTGTCTATTTTCTGCAGTGAAATGCCAAGAGGGTGATATTATTCTGAGAGATTTTTCTTTGTGTTCTTTTGTGCTTTGTATCATACGACATTCTGTTTTTACTCAAAAACTTGCTTTTTTCTGTTAGGTTAACTCTTATTTGCAAAAACACCTGATATTCTGTGAAAACCAATGTTTTGACACCATGTGAAACTTAGCAATAAGCAAATTTTAGATAATGCTAGTGATTTCAAACAGGAAATTTAAAACGTCTAAAAAATTCTGAATGCCTGAAGATTAGGGATTTATTTTTCCCTACCATGTAGAACTCACACTTCTAAGATACTACTTTTTAAAGATTATAGTTCCCCTGAGTTAAAAATGGTGATATTCTAGTGAGTTTCTGGCTTAACTGCCAGGTTTAAACAGAAATGTGTGGACCAGTGGTGTAGCTCAGTGTACAGGTTACGTCAATTATATGTTATGTCAGTAAACCATTTAAAGAAAAAGATCTTTTTTTAAATAGTAGGCTCTTTATACCTCTATCCTAGTTACCAGTCAGAATAACTTCCACATTGCAAAGCCCCTAGAGGTTTACAGATCATGCTTTTAAGTCAGTAAAAGAGCTAGAAAGTTAAGGGATTTATTAAAAAATACTCATCTAGAAAACAGCACTAATCCCAGCACTTTGGAGGCTAAGGCAGGAGGCTAAGGCCAGGCTGGTCTACAAAGTGAGTTGAACTATACAGCAGACTCTGTCTCAATAAAATAAAACAAAGCAAAACCAACATAGTACTACATGAACTCCGAACCTCATCCTTCAGATGTCACTCTACCAGTAACTTCCACTTTAAGAATTAAACCAAAGGACAAGGTTCTATGTCCACTAACTTGCTGTGTGACTAAGTAAAGCTCGCCAGTCCAAGTTTTTGTTTTAATTTTTTGATTTTTTTAATTTTAGAGAAGGGTCTACAGGGTGTTCAGGGTCTCACTACTAGATCTGACTCTTAGTGATCCCCCTGTTTACAGCCTCCCAAGGATTGGGATTACAGGCTGTAACTGCCTTCTCAGCGTGTCCTGAGGGTAGGGCCCTGGGGGTAGAGGGAGCATATTATCTTAGAAATCATATACAGAACACCCCATAATTTTGCAATGAATAAATACTGTACTGCATTTGCTAGAAAGTTACAAAAGAGTTTGGGAAATGAGTAGAAATAAAAAAAGTGTGAATGCTGCCCTTCATAACATTTCCAATATAGAAACTTGGAGCAAAATCGACCATGACCTCGAGAAACATCAACATTTTTTAGACTCAGTTCTTTAAGCCAAGTGAGACCCTCCTACTCACCTAGATGGAGTCAATATTGAATAGACCTACAATTCTACTTGCTCACCCACTTAAGAATTTGACCATAGGCATTACAAAATTTAATTTCAGTAGGCTCATCTCAAAAATGAGCATAACAAAAACTATCCTACAAGTTTACAGGGTTCTGAAAAATCAAATGAGATCTGGAGTCACACCCAGAATAAATTCCAAACTCTTTAATTCAATCTTCAAAGTCCTCTATTTTTGAAAAATACTTTTTTAAAAGGGCCAGGGAGATGGCTCAGTGGAATAAGCGCTTCCCTGGCAAGAGCAAGGCCTAAATTCAATCTCCGGTTCCGTGAGCTCACTTACCAGTACTTGCTTATCTAGACCATTCCTTACCCGGCAAATCAATTCTTGAGAAAATTCTAAGCATCCTTCAAGGACTACATAAAAAGCCGACTCTAAACTTTAAACTCCTCGTCCTCTGCAGGGCCCTAACACGCCAAATGAATTATAAATTCTTGATAAGCTGTTTTTTGGAGACTTGTAGGGTGAACTGTGCCTCCAGTTGTTAAGGAACACCTACCGAGAGCAACTAACATCAATTTAATTTTTAAATCGTTCCGACTTTACACGAAAAAGGTTAAGTAGGATCCGGGGGACTAGGTGGGGGATAAAGGAGGATATATTTGAGGAAATTTGTGGCGATCCCGGCGTGACGACAGAAGACTGTCAGCTCGTCAGCCTTGACTTCCCCGTTCACGTCGCTGCAAGCCGATAATGGAATCCCGAGGATTCCGGCCCGGAAACTTTCCGGAAAGGTTGGTTATTTTCTGAGCCTAAAGAGTGAGGAGGCCATAACACCCTCACCGCCTCCTCTTACAGTAATAATGCTCAAGAGGAGGTCATAGGTTCTTGATATTTTAAATGCTAAGAGGAGAACCTGCCCGGAAAAGCCACGTACAAAAGTTTTTAACCACGACTCTCACTGGAACCGGAGGAGGCTCCCCGAGGTCCCCGCAGCGCTCAGCGGGGCGAGGCGCGGGAGCAGGGTCCACCGGAAAGTGATGCAGGGTCATCAACCCCAATCTCGCTCAGTGGAGGCACTCCCTGGGATCAAGTCCCCTCATGGGGGCGACTAGATGTGTGCTCTCCTTTCTCGAAGCGCCGGCCGCGGGAGGAGACCAACCTCCGCCGACGCCCTGAAGAGAACGGGGTGCGGCCAAGTCTGCCAACCCAGAGTCCTCCCGCGCTCTACCGTTCAGGGCTGCCTAGGCCCGGTGGCCCCACATGGCGGCGGCTGGCCGCTAGGCCGCAGGCCCACTTTCTCACCCGAGAGTGGGTTCGGCTTCCGGCCTCGGTCCTTAGCTCTAGCGCCACACTCAAACCCTCACCTCGTCCCCGGACATGGCTGAAGCTCGCGTAGACTCGGCACGAATAAGAAGTGAGACAGGTCAGTCCCAGGCTCGGGCGTCAGCGCTGGTCCTCCCGAAACCACTCGAAGCACCGCACTAGGCTCTTGCATCAGCGAAAGGGGATGACACCCCGCCCTCCTCAAACGTTGGAAATGCGCCTGCGCAGAATTCACTGCGGCGCAGGCGCGCGGAAGAAACAAACTTGCGCGCTACTAATGGCGCGAATTACCGAGTGCTGCTGCTGCGCCAGGCATGATGGAACTTGTAGTTCGCCTGGAAGGGGCGGGCGCCTGCGCGGCGGCAGCCCGAAGTCCTTAAACGCGCTGTGTAGTAGCAACCTATGGCTGCGAGATTCGACTGACTTACTTTTCTTTCTTTCTTTCTTTCTTTCTTTCTTTCTTTCTTTCTTTCTTTCTTTCTTTCTTTCTTTCTTTCTTTCTTTCTTTCTTTCTTTCTTTCTTTCTTTCTTTCTTTCTTTCTTTCTTTCTTTCCTCTCTCTCTCTCTCTCTCTCTCTCTCTCTCTCTCTCTCTCTCTCTCTCTCTCTCTCTCTCTCCCTTGCTTCCTGTCAGTTTGTCTGTCTGTCTTAATCATGCCTCAGCCTTAGATTCTCTATT
>PVKA01039050.1:0-12923 GCA_004027165.1 Ctenomys sociabilis
GGAATTGAACTCAGGACCTTGCACTTGCCAGGCAGGTGCTTGTGCCACTGAGCTATATCCCCAGTACTCTCAGGTGCTTTTTCCCTGCTAGTTGTTATCGCTGGAGCTAGGTGCAGGAGCCAGAGTATGTTCCTGGTTCTGACCCCTTGGTCACTGCTACACAACAGGCCAAGAACCACTTCAACGCCAACTGCTCTTTCTGGAACTACTCAGAGCGCTCCATGTTGGGCTACTGGTCGACCCAAGGCTGCCGCCTGGTGGAGTCCAACAAGACCCACACCACATGTGCCTGCAGCCACCTCACCAACTTCGCCGTGCTCATGGCTCACCGAGAGATCGTAAGCTGTGGCACACTGCTCCTCCAGGGCCCACTTTGCTGACCCGGCTTTGCATGGCACCTGAGGGTGTGCATGGCATGGGCAGTGCTAGGGAGGCCAGACTTGGGGATAGGGGACCACCATCCTGTGGGGCAGGGGCCACACCTCTGTTTCATCTGGTCAAGTCCACCCTCTCCCAAGGCACTCTGCAGAAGCATGTTGCTGTCACCTTTGTCATCTCTCCACAAGCCTTCCAGAGCATGAGGAAGCAAGCAGCGGCCTGCAGCAGGGTGGGGCTGACAGGCGGGCTGGTGGGCAGCCCTGGAGGGCCTTGCCTACAGCTAGTGCCTGGCTGGGCCTGACACATACCTGGCTGTGTGCAGCCGGAGGCCCTGAGCTGGCCCCGCTCCTTCTCCCCAGTACCAGGGCCGCATCAATGAACTGCTGCTGTCCGTCATCACCTGGGTAGGCATTGTCATCTCCTTGGTCTGCCTGGCAATCTGCATCTCCACCTTCTGCTTCCTGCGGGGTCTGCAGACTGACCGCAACACCATCCACAAGAACCTCTGCATCAACCTCTTTCTGGCCGAGCTGCTCTTCCTGGTCGGGATAGACAAGACTCAGTATGAGGTGGGCTGGGGCCAGGCGGGGCCTGGGCCATGGTGGGGCAAGACACCCACGGCCTGGCTTCCCTCACCAGTGGCTGCCCTCCCTGCAGATCGCCTGCCCCATCTTCGCTGGCCTGCTGCACTACTTCTTTCTGGCAGCCTTCTCCTGGCTTTGCCTGGAGGGCGTACACCTCTACTTGCTGCTGGTGGAAGTGTTCGAAAGCGAGTACTCCCGCACCAAGTACTACTACCTGGGTGGCTACTGCTTCCCAGCCCTGGTGGTGGGCATTGCAGCAGCCATTGACTACCGGAGCTATGGCACCGAGAAGGCGTGAGTGTCCCCCATCACACCTGCTGGCTCTCCACTCAACGCACCCTTAAGGCCAGGACTCTGGGGTCACTGGCTTCTCTCCACCCAACCTGTTTTCTTTACAGCTGCTGGCTCCGAGTGGACAATTACTTCATCTGGAGTTTCATTGGGCCTGTTTCCTTTGTCATCGTGGTAAGTGGCCAGTAGTATGCTTAACTCTGGGCTCCTTCCCTTGTCCAGGCCAGCCCTGACCCTGCTCCCACTGAAGCCCAAGAGATGCTGGTTTGGGAATTGAATCAAAAGTGAGCAGCTGGCCAAGAGGACCTGGAGACAAGGTCTGCAGAGTCCCAGCACCAAGGCCTGATCATTGGTGCTGGGATAGGGCTGCTACTGTGTGCATTTAAGGCTGGGTCCTCCAGCATGGGCCCTGAAGGCATGAGTCACAGCTGAGACCTGGCAGGTCAGCCTGGCTCAGAGCCCATGGAGCAGGAGGGACTCAGCCTCTCTTGTTTTCCCCAGGTGAATCTGGTGTTCCTCATGGTGACCCTGCACAAGATGATCCGAAGCTCCTCTGTGCTCAAGCCAGACTCCAGTCGCCTTGACAACATTAAGTGAGCCCCACCCCATATTCCTGTCCTCCTGGGGCCCAAAGGTTGGGCCTGGGCCTCCTTTGATGCCGTACTCATAACACCAGCAGCATCACATGTGTGGGTCTTAACTATCAGATAGGTATTTTCTTGCACTTGTTGCACACCTACTTGGTAGTATTAGGAAGCACGTGATTAGCACATCCACCTGTAGTTTTGAGGCCATGTTCAAATGTGGGTCCATTCAAAGACAAGTAAAAATAGGCTGTAGGAGAAGGCTTAAGAGGTATTGGGGACCAGGGAGATAACTCAGTAGAATAAGTGCTTGCCTGGTAAGACCAGGGTCCTGAGTTCAGTCCCCAGTATCTCACACACACACACACACAAAAAGAAAAGTGGTGTGGGAACAGGGTAGTTGAGAGCTAGAGGTGTCACCAAGCAGATTGCCTGCCCCGAGGCTGCTCCACCCCAGGCTGGTAGGTGGTGCACTCCTCTGCCTCCTCTGGCAGGTCCCTGACCCATCTGTCCCACTCCCCCAGGTCCTGGGCACTGGGAGCCATTGCACTGCTATTCCTGCTCGGGCTCACCTGGGCTTTTGGCCTCCTCTTCATCAACAAGGAGTCAGTGGTCATGGCCTATCTCTTCACCACCTTCAACGCCTTCCAGGGGGTCTTTATCTTCGTCTTTCATTGCGCCTTACAGAAAAAGGTGAGGCCAGCACCTCTTTGGGACAGTCCAGTCTCAGGCCAGGCCAGTGGCAGAGGTGAAGGGGAAGCAGGTGCTGTGAGTCCCAGTGCCTCACACCGCACAGCCATGTCTGCTGGGGGGAAGCCAGGCTCGAGGCCAGGGACAATTTGGCCAGACACAGCAACCCAGAGGAACATGAAGGCAGAACAGGTCTGCGACAGCAGCACTCTTGCCAGCGTAGGCACGAGGCAGGCCCACGGGTAGGAGACAGCTGGGCACCAGCCTGATGGAGCATTTCCTCTGCAGTGATGCTGGAAGAACTGTAAAGTCTGCGGTGATAGAAAGGTCCCTTCTAAAATAGATCTGTTAAAGCCTCAGTCTTTCCAGAAATGTATGAAGGAGATAACAGTAGCAGGGGAGTGTGAAGGGAGTGCAGGCAGCAGGCCAGAGAGCAAAGCTTCAGAAACTGAGCTGAGCCAGGAGTGGCAGCACACACCTGCAACCCCAGCACTCTGGAGGCCGAGGCAGGAGGCTTTAGCAGAGATTCAAGGCCAGCGTGGGCTACATACTGAGACCCTGTCTCAAAACAAGAACAAACAACTGAGCTCAACTGATTGCAAACCTCACCTGCAGGCACCAAGGGCCGGTGCCAGGCTGCTGAGGGACAGCAGAGGCAGGAGCTCAGGAGCCCTGACTCCAGGGAGCCAGGCACACAAGACTGGGGCTGTGGCTTGAGGGCCCTGGCTTCTTGCACACATGACACTTGGCTCTTGCTCCAGCACATGCAGGCACACACATCCAGCACACACTGTGGCTCACCCAGACATCAGAGCAGATCCGAGCACAGCCAGGTTTCCCCATGGAGCACCCCAGACCTACACAGTCCAACCTGGCCCTTCGCCAGGCCCATTTGCTCTCAGCCCCATGCTGCCCTGACCTCAAACCCTTCCCCAGAAAGTATGGGCTACTACCTTTTCTCTCTCACGTCTTGGTTTAAATGTCTCCTGGTGAGTCTCTTGATGAGTCCTAAATCCCAGCAGCACTGTCCCATCGTTTCCTGGCCACAGCTTTTCCCATACAACTGACACCCAGAGACATACTGCATGGGGTAGTCAGCCCTCTACTCCCTTGGGTTCCACATCAGCAGATACAATCAGGGGTAGACTGAAAATACTTCAGAAAAAGAAACTACTAAATATGTCCAGGCTGTCTTTGGTTATATACAGTGTAACAGCTGTTTACATAGTTATGCCTTATATTAGACACTGTGACCTACGGCGACTTAAAATGTGTACAGCTCTGCAGCACTGCACTGTCGGCCTAGAGAACTTGAGTATGTGACTTTGTTACCTGAAGGGGTCCTGTACCCATCCCCCCCATGCCTAGTATGCTTACGTTACACGTGAACGCTGCAGGATAGGGTGCCCGGTGCATGGATTCTCCCTAGTGCTCTGCTGAGTTGGGACTACATGGTCAGTGGAGGCAGAAGGGGATACCCCAGGGAAGACAGTGAATCTGAATGACTAGCTGTCAGAAATAGTTGCTGGGGTTCTGGACTGGCAGGTCCTGAGGTAAGAACAGCCTCTGGCTGGCCTCACAAAGGAGACTGCTGTCCACCGCCTGCTGACTGTCCCCATCCGTCCCTCAGGTGCACAAGGAGTATAGCAAGTGCCTGCGTCACTCCTACTGCTGCATCCGCTCCCCACCAGGGGGCACACATGGCTCCCTTAAGACCTCAGCCATGCGGAGCAACACCCGCTACTACACAGGCACCCAGGTACTGGGGTGGGATGGGGCTGTGGCGCCTGGGAGAGCAGTCTCAATGATACCAGAGGACGCATGGCACTGAGACCACCACTCACTGTGTGCCCTCAGAGCCGTATTCGGAGGATGTGGAATGACACAGTGAGGAAACAGACAGAGTCCTCCTTCATGGCAGGGGACATCAACAGTACACCCACCCTGAACCGAGGTGAGGGGTGCCCCTCTGCCATAGCAGCTCCTGACTCCCACAGGCCTCAGCCTATGGGCTTTCTTGTGACTTCTGACCCTTGGGCAGGTACCATGGGGAACCACCTCCTGACCAACCCCGTGCTGCAGCCCCGAGGGGGCACTAGTCCCTACAACACCCTTATCGCAGAGTCGGTGGGCTTCAACCCCTCTTCTCCCCCCGTCTTCAACTCCCCAGGTGAGGGCACTCTGGGTGCCTGCACACAGGCTGCCCCTGGGGCCTGGGTACAGGGAGCTGGACTCTGTGCTGACTTTCACCTTCTCTTTCCCTTCTGGCTGGCATGCAGGAAGCTACCGGGAACCCAGTAAGTGTCGCTTTGCACATCCCGGGAGGAACATGGTGGCAGCCTTCAGTTGGCCTCCCTCAGGGCCAAGGGCACAGGATGCCCTTCTACCAAGATGGATAGTGGCACTGGGTTTGGGGCCATCAGGTGCAGAAGAGGAAGTGGGGAGCTCACAAACAGGGCTAGGGGCTCAGGCCTCCTTTCTGCAGAGATTGGCCCTCACCCCTCCCCATACAGCTGGGCAGCTGCCTTTAGTACAGGCAAGGAGAATGAGGATACAAGACCAGAGTCCAGAGACTGAAGGGGGGATCCCCTCACCTCCTGACCAGCCCTTCTGTCCCACAGAGCACCCCTTGGGAGGCCGGGAAGCCTGTGGCATGGACACCCTGCCCCTTAACGGCAACTTCAACAACAGCTACTCCTTGCGAAGTGGAGACTTCCCACCAGGGGATGGGGCCCCTGAGCCGCCACGAGGCCGCAACTTGGCTGACGCCGCAGCCTTTGAGAAAATGATCATCTCGGAGCTGGTGCACAACAACCTGAGGGGCAGCAGCAGTGGGGCTAAGGGGCCCCCACCACCCGAGGCCCCCGTGCCACCTGTACCAGGGGTCAGTGGTGAGGAAGAGGCTGGTGGGCCTGGGGGTGCTGACCGGGCAGAGATCGAACTTCTCTACAAGGCCCTGGAGGAGCCACTGCTGCTGCCCCGGGCCCAGTCGGTGCTGTATCAGAGCGACCTGGACGAGTCGGAGAGCTGCACGGCAGAGGATGGCGCCACCAGCCGGCCCCTCTCCTCCCCTCCGGGCCGGGACTCCCTCTATGCCAGCGGGGCCAACCTGCGGGACTCGCCCTCCTACCCGGACAGCAGCCCTGAGGGGCCCAGTGAGGCCCTGCCCCCGCCTCCACCTGCACCCCCTGGGCCCCCTGAAATCTACTACACCTCGCGCCCACCAGCCCTGGTGGCCCGGAATCCCTTGCAGGGCTACTACCAGGTGCGGAGGCCTAGCCATGAGGGCTACCTGGCGGCCCCAGGCCTCGAGGGGCCAGGGCCTGATGGGGATGGGCAGATGCAGCTGGTCACCAGTCTCTGAGGGCACTTGTGGACCAGGGGCTGGCAGCTCAGGCCAGGGAGGAGATCCTGGGCACGGCCCTCATGGGAGAGGGAGACTGATGGAGGTAGTGGCTGGTGGACCACTCTCTCCAGCGCCCCTTGGCCATGGGCCCAGGGTCCCCTCAGGCGGCTCTGATATGGGGGCCCAAGGTGCCAGGGTTCACAGACAGGGTTTCCCACCAGCCACGTGCACCAGCTCTGTTTGGGAGAAGGCCAGCAAGGAGGAGCCTAGAGGCCCCAGGGAGTCAGGAGGGAGAGCCCAGCAGGGTGTAACCTGCTTCTTGCCTCTCCCTCCTCCTATCCTGCCACCCCCGGAGGGAGCGGTAAGGGCTCTGGTCTCCCTGGGGTGGGGCTGCTTCTGAGGTTGCCAAAGGCTTCCCTGGCTATAGGACAGATGGACAGGCTGTTCCCACATGGCAGCTCCTTGGAGACCAGGTCCTGCAGCCGAGGAGGAAGCCTGGCTGTGGCTAAGGCCACAGCTGAGGGGCTGCCTGGGCCATGGTGATCTCGAGGTGGAACTTTCTCTGAAGCTCCTGCCCCCTTGCTATTGTCCCACCTCCCCCAGCAAGCCTGCCCCATCCCCCAGAGTGCACCCAATGACCCTTCCTGGGGTGACTCCTGACTAAGCACAACTCCCCATGCTGGCCCAGCCCACGGTGGCTCCAGGTCTGTGGGGTCTGTGGGCTTGGCACTCTGGGGAGCAGATCTCGGGTCTGGATCTCCCTGGGGAGTGGGTCCTGGGCTTGGATCTTTCCCTAGGGGACCCTCTCACCCCTTTCTCTCTCCTCCCCCATTGCTGTAAATATTTCAACGAAATGGAAAAACAAAAACAAAAAAAAAGACAAAAAAAAAAATCTCATCACTTGAAGCCACTGGGCACCTGAGGCCCAGGCCAGCCCGGACTTTCTCTGGAGCAGAGGGCACTGCCTCCCTGGCAGCCAGGACTTCTCCGTGTTCGTGTGCATCCCGGCCAGGGTGGGAGGGCCGTCAGAGCAGCTTTTTACAATCCAGAGACAGAAACAAAATCTAGAAGCAACAGCAAAACAAAGAACCCGTTTCCCTCCCGGCACCCTGCTCCGAGCCCCGTCATCAGCCCTTGGGGCGACACCTCACCACCTGCCCCAGGACCAAGGCTGCCTCCCCTCTGCCTGGCCCGGGAGACACCCTCACACCCAAAGATGCTTTTGCCAAGACGCTGCGCTCCACTGGGCCTGCTTCATGTACCCTGCTTCTGGGACTCCAGGCAGCAGGCAGAGGAGGTGGCTGGGGAAGGGACGGGTGGGTGAGGGCAGAAGCTTTGCTGTGGTCAGTGGGGTATTGGGGGGGCAGCAGTAAGCAGTCACCTCCCCTTTACCCTCCGCCAGGGAGCCAGGATGCCTGTGTTCCCAGCCTATCCCGCTTAGCCAGCCTGGATGGGTGTCTCCTGAGCGCCTCCCCTCCCTGCCCCTTTGGCGTGGTGGTCCGGCCTCCCCAGCCCCCCACCCTTCAGGACAGCGTAGCCCCATTGCCACACTGTCGCAGCACCTCATTGCCATTGCCCCAGGGCGGCCCTACCCCACCTCTCCTGTCACTCCCTCTTTCTCACAAGTGCCATGAGTTTCAGACATCTCCGGGTCTCAGCCTGCTGCTGCCATGAACTTCTTTGGGTTAAGCGGGAGGGGCTCCAGAAGAAACTGGAGGAAGGGGACAGGTAGGTGGCTGGAGGGACCCTTTTTGCTGCTAGAAAGCCCCCTCCCTTCTCCTGGGGAGCTGGGGCTGGCTTGTCCCCACCAATCAGGAGAGAAGGGTCGGACCAAAGATGGTGGTTTGTCCCACAGGGGAACAGGCATGGGGAGGAGGTGGGGTGCAGTTCCATCTCTGGCTTTTTCTGGGGCAATCTTAACCCATTTAACCAGGAGCCCTCCAGCAAGGTTGAGGAGGAAGAGGAAGGATGGGAAGGTTTGCCCCAGGGCTCTGTGAGTGGAGCCCTCTTTTAAGTTCACGGGGCCTGAGCACCCCTGGGTGTAGAGGTGACCCAGGAAGATGGGATGGGCACAGTGCTCTGGCCTAAAGGTGTCAGGAGCTGAGTCCCCTGAGAACTAGGTCCTCTCCCCAGCCCAGCCCTCCTCTGTCTCTCCAGACATGGACAATCAAGGAGAGAGAGGGTGCAGCAGGCCCTTGGAATCACCTCCGGGCTGTGTGGCACAGCCCCCTGGTGGGGCTGGGTACCACTGCAGTCCCATGCAAAGCCACCCAGAGCCCAGGTGTCCCTGCCCTGACCAGACCTGGTGCCTTGATGCCCCCTACCCCAGCTGGCACGGTACAGAGAAGGGTCTTGGTTTCTTCTCCTGCTCCCTTCCTTGGGCTCCTGGATTCATTTGCTCCCAAATCTTAATTCTTTTTCTTGGAATTGTTTTCTTTTGGGTTCCCTCACCTTCCTCCGTCGCCACCTCTCTGTATCTCTCGCTGTCTCCGTGCTCCCTTTCTACTCCACCCTCCTCCTCTGGGCCTCCCCCACGTCCCCTAGCCCACCCTCTTTCCTTGGTCTCCTTTTCGATATGCCAAACCAATTTTGGGTCGAGTGCATTTAACAAGAACAAAACAAAAGGCTCATAATAAGAACGTTTCAGAAAAAAAACAAAAAGTTTTAAAAAAATTGTTGAGTCAAAAAGTCAAACAATAAAGAAATTAAGATTTCTTGGAAAGACAGTGTGTGACTCACTGGGGGACAAGAAAGGGGCGGGGCTGCTCTGTACCCCAGGAATTGGCAGTGGGGTACCTGACCCTTCCCGGGGCGGGGCTATGGACAGCTGGAACAGCTCAGTGTGGCCCTGGGCTGGCTGACTGAACAGGCCACATGTGGTTTCCTTGGACTCCTTGCAGTGGTCCATCTTACAGGTGGAGGAACTGAGTCTTATGGCATCTGGACAAACTCGGGGATCTGGCCAGGCCACAGTGCCCTCATTCCTCACAGACACCCCCTGGGGCTTGCCATCTGTCCCCAGGCTGTATGGACTAAAGCCTATGAACATTGAGCCAGTCTCTGGCCTGGACACCTGGAATTTTGTCACATGTAGGTCTGTGGCCCAGATGTAACTGCAGTGCTCACAGATGCAGGTGACCAGTGAGAGACTGCCCTCAACTGCATGCTCACCCAAAGCATTCCACACCAGCTCCGTCCACCCTGACCAAATGCTGGCCAGCCCGGGCTGGCGCTCAGTCCTCTTTGGTACATATCTCTCCTGGGATGTCTCCCGTCCCCCAGTTTACCTGAATGCCAATGGCTCGTAAAGGGGACTATCCCGGCTGCTGTTCACTAGAGCTAGAGACCCAGGATGCCCACCCTCCCTGGGGTTCTGCAGGTCTCCATCCACAGGCCACCCCGCCTCCCATCGTCCCACCCTCATGCCAACAGCTGCACCCCTGTCCTGCCTGTATCTAGTCCGGCAGGAGCTAACCAGTTCTCCCACCTGGCTCCAGCCACAACCAACTCACCAGAACCATGCAAGTACCCTGATTAAGCTCCCTGTACCTCAGCAGGCTTTTCTCAACATGGAAACTAGAGTGACCTTGGGGAACATCTGGGCCCCAGCTCGCTCCACTGGGCCCCTCAGCAGGAGGCTGGGGTTCATACTGCACCCTACAGCACCTGACTTGCTGCAGTGAGAACAGATGCCAGCCTCTTGCCTTGGGTCACAACACTCAGCCAAGAAGGGAACTCAGGGGTGCTCTAGGGTTTGTGCATCCACGTGGGGCCCACTCATGTCCCTGCCCACCACCCACAGGCACGCAGGATGTCTATAGCAGACTGACCCCAGCCCCTCATCAGAGGCAGGACTGCCCCACCACCACCATGTAGGCAGTGTCACCTCTCCAGACCCCCAGAGCACAGGGTGATGGCTTAGCAGCATAGCGCCTGCCTGGCAAGTGTAGGATCCTGAGTTTCATTCCCGGTACCAAAGGACACACATGCAGGCCTCTACCGGAGGGCACCTATGCTACCCACCCTTGAAGCCCTGTTCTTGCCCCCTTGACCTGTACCCCAGCCAATGGGTGTCAGGTCCTGCTGGCCTCTTCTTCCCAATGACCTTCGTAAGTCACTGGGCCTCCCGGCTTTGCCCTAAGCCCCACAACAGATTCTCATTTCTCTCTGACCCATCCAGCTACTTGGCAGCAGCCTGCCTCTGTCCACCTGGCCCAGCCATCACCAGACAGATCACAAGAAGCGGCATGTGAGGGTGACTGTGACTCCACCACAAGGAACACAAGACAACCCAGAGCAGCAGCACAGCTAAGAGACCATGCACAGCCAAGCAGACACACTGGCCCACTGCAGCCCAGGTACAGAAGACCAGCAAATGAAGTGGATCATGTTCCCAATATTAAGTGTAACAGCCTGGGTAGAAACGAGCAGGTATCCAGGCCTGGTGGCATGCGCCTATAGCCCTGGCACTTGGGAGGCCAAGGCCAGAGGACCTCTGTGCATTCAGGACCAGTCTGAACTAGAATTCAAGGCTACTCTGAAATTATAAAGTGAGACTCTGTCTCAAAAAATCCAAAAGCTGGGCATGGTGGCGCAGGCCTGTAATCCCAGCACTCGGGAAGCTGAGACAGGAGGATTGTTGTGAGTTCGAGACCAGCCTGAGCTACAAAGTAAGCTTAAGGCCAGCCTGAACTGCATAGTGAGACCCTGTCTCAAAAAAGACCAAAAAAAAACAAAAAAATCCAAAATTTTCCAGTCTTGGTGGCACATGCCTATAGTCTCAGCATTCAGAAGGCTGGGACAGGAGGGTTGCCAGCCTGGGCAACACCGTGAGTTCAAGGCTACCCTGAACTATATAGTGAGACTCTGTCTCAAAACAAGACAACCCAAAAACTAACTAATGACAAGGTAAAATAAGCTCCTATATTTGCTGTTTTTAAATGGCATATTTATGCAAAGTGTACACATATACAAATTGTTTGTATATAAATTGTACATATAGTCTAGAAAATAAATGCTTTACACCAGAATATTCAGTTCATCTGAAATGAAATGGGTAATTTTTATTCTATTTTTTTGAAATGTCTTAGCTTTAAACATCTTATCACTTCTGTAAAGGGCAGAAGTATTTGTATCCTACTTATTATGTGAGAACAGAGGCCTGGAGACATCAATATGATCGAACAACAGGGTGAGTTAACCACACTGATGTTACTGTGGTAACGCGTAAACTGTGTGGTGTTGGCTCAGGAAGACAACCGTGGGAGAAACGTGGACATAGATGGAAATTTGCTGTCTGACCAGGCCAGCATTTTCAGTCACCATGATGGACAAGTCTGGAAGGTCTTAAACTCTTTTTTTTTTTTTTTTTTGGCAGAACCAGGGATTGAACTCAGACCCTTGTGCTTACCAGGGAAGTGCTTACTCCACTGAGCCATTTCCCTGGCCCCTGGAAGGTCTTAAATTCTGTGGCCTGTCTTTTCTCACCTTTGTTGGTGGTTGGTTTGGCTTTGAGACAGGTTCTCCTTGTGCATACCAGATGGGCCTCAAACTTGAAGCAGTCCTGCCTCAGCCTCCAAAGGCCGCGATTAGTGTGTATCATCCCACACCCGACACACAATTTATTTTTTTCTTTCTCTTTTTTCTTTTTTTTGCAGGGGAAGGGGGTGAGACAGGGTCTCACTCTAGCCCTGACTGGCCTCCAATTTGTGTCGATAATCCTGCCTCAGCCTGCCAGGGGCTGGGATTTCAGGTGCATCCCACTACACCCAGCACAGCATAGTTTTAATGGATCTTGCATAATTTTTCATCATAAATTGGTCTTCAGGAAAAGTGATCTGCTGGCTTCATAACAGTTCACTATATATTGTTTTTAAAAGCACATTTGTTAACATCACCACTGACCTCATCAGTATTAATCATGGAAAGACTGTTAAGCTTATTGTGGTGAATTAAAGCTTTTTAAATGAACTTTACAATTGAAACTATCACTTATTGGTCTCAAAGGGACCAGGTGACTTCATCTGTTACTGAGACGATGCCATCACAGATCCTCCCAGCACTCTGGGAGGCTGAAGCAGATCACAAAGTCCAGCACAGCCTAGGTAACTTCATAAGTTGGTGAGATCCTGTCTCAAAATAAAAATACAAAGAAAAGGGCTGAGAATGTAACTCAGTGTGAAGGCTCTGGATTCAATCCCCAGAACCAGGGGAGAATAATCCTAATATGGATGGTGCACTGTAAAAAGGCCCCCCCCTCCACCGCAACGGACCTTTGAGCTTTACCCCAATTCCCACCAGCCTCCTGCAGGCAATGTCATGGCACTGAGACCTGTGGGGACCTCCCCTCTCCCCACAGAACACCTTGAAAACACAGACAGGGCTGGTCTGAGACATGACCCACACATTCCACTGCTTCTTCAAGGACACTGGTGAGTGAACTGGGGTTGGTACAATGTTGACTGTGGCAGCTTGGTGACAGCACCTTGACCCCCACTAAGGTGCCAGCAGTCTCACCCTGCCTTATTTTTGTGTAATGCAAATAAGAGCACAGTTCAAAGCAACAGGACAGAGCTGATGCCATGGGCTTCTTGGGGACTACATAGAACTGAGACAATTGGATATCCACAAAAAAGAATTAAGTCACATCTGTCTCACTTCACAAACAAAAGCAGATTCAAGGTAGTTGTTTTGAGAAAGGGTTCACTATGTAGTTCAGTCTGGCCTTGAACTTGTTTTTCCCCCACTCCAGGCTGGTCTTGAATTCACAGTAATTCTCCTGTCTTAACCTCTCTAGTGCTATTATTGCAGATGAGTGGTACATCAAGGAGAAAACAGAGGACCGGGGAGATAGCTCAGTAGAATAAGTACTTGCCTGGCAAGGACAAGGTCCTGAGTTCAACCCCCAGTACCTCAAAAAAAAGGGAGAATGGGGTGGGGAGATGGCTCAGTAGAATAAGCACTTCCCTGGCAAGTGCAAGGGCCTGAGTTCAATCCCTGGTTCCACCAAAAAAAAAAAAAAAAAAAAAAAAAAAAGTGTTGCTTTAAGCA